>BQNB010154764.1:0-15474 GCA_026074375.1 Tanacetum coccineum | reverse complement strand
ATGAATCTGTCTTTAGCTAGAATAAGGCATCACCATCTCCATCTTTATGTATCCTGAAATAAAATAGTTAGCAATAAAGCGTGTGGACGAATATGGCTTTGTCATTCATCTGGATTTGGTTAGATTAACCTTTGGTTCCGTAGGACCATTTTACAGTATAAATACTGTACTTGTGATCAAGTAGATTCAAAGAATCTCCTTGACAGGGTTTCCAGCTCAAAGCATAGGATCTTCTAACACAGATGTATTAGATTTACCATGCTTGCTAGTTCTCATTACCGGAACGTCTCAAAGCAGACAACACAGTAAGAGTGAATCAGATAGTTACTATCTTTCTGATTAAGCCGTCAATTCATTTACTGGAACAAGTTTGATTCACATTGAATCGCACCATCGTTTCTTTCCAGTTGACACAAGTTTGATTCATATAGAATCGCGCAAGTCACCTACCAAGAGCTTGTTTGATGTTGGCTCAAGCAGGATTTCCATCTTCACTATGAATACCTTAAGTATCACTCGGATGTTCTGGCAAAATCACAAGGATAATGCGTAGGATTCTTGTTAACAGATGTTGTTGGGTATAATATCGTAACCATAAAACATTTTTCGAAGAGTATGAAGCACTATGAGTCGTTTAGATCACTTATTATTTTTAAGATCACATTTTAATTACATTTCTCCCCTTATTTTAAATACTAATTCACTTAGTTTTTGAAATACCATGTGATTAAAATTTGACTTGAAAATTCTGTGGGGAGAAAATTGTTACAGCATGAGTTATGTGGAACTGTTTCTTCTTGCCCCCCACCCCTCAATTTCACACATATGACACCAATTGAGAGAATAGGATTATGACTTTGTAAATTCCATGTGAAATTGAGTTTGAGCTACTTGTATATGTTTTAACAAAATGAGTGTTTAAATATTATTAACATTTTAACATTTTTCATTTGTTTAAACATTTTTTGAAATGTTTTAGACACACAAAATAGACATGTGAGTATGTGCCTAAACACATTAAAACTTGGTTTTAAATGCTCCCCCTCAAAAATTGATTCACTTATAAAAATGATTCGACTTTTGAAAGATGCATGAGGAGGGAGTGTCGAACACATAATTTTGAAAGATTTTGAAGAACCTTTTGAGAAATTCTTGAAAAATTGTGTTCAACGTGTTTTGAAAAACCAATGTTACTTGAGCTCGAAAGACTTTGAATGTCTTTTGAATTGACTTTTTGTGTCGGCTCAAGTCCGAGAAGTTGTTATCTTCTCGTTGTGAGGATAAATGTACATGATTGCACACTTTCCTTTATTTGAGGACCGGGTTGTTATCTGTCATTTAATAACAAGCCATTGACTTGAGCTACAAAACTTTGAATGTTTTGTTGAATAGCTCAAGACCGAAAAGATTTCTCTTTTCGTTGTTAAGGATAAATGCACTGAAGCGTACATTTTCCTTTTCTTTGAAGAACGGGTTATTATCTGACATTTAATAATAAACCATTAAGAAAAATTAGAAATGACATGTTTTGAAAGCATTTGAAACTCTTGCTCGAACTTCATTTACACGCCCGTGTCGATGTTAATCAACATTTCTAGGTACGTAAATGTTATCGATTCCAAGAGACATGTCGAGAAGATTCTTTTTGGAAATTTTCTGTTTTTCTGATTTTGTATTTTCTTTTTGAGATTTTTTAATTTTGTATTTTTCTTTTTGAAATTTTATATTTTTGTATTTTCTTTTTCAAAAATATTTTCTAACATAATTAAAAATGGAATGTTTATACAAAGAAGATGTTGATAGAATATTTACATTAGAAGAACCCTTTGAGGAGATGGGTTCAGAAGCCATTGAAGTACCTGCACTCAAAGATGAAGAGTTTGCACAAATAACAGTTTTAGGATTATGTGTTTCCTTTCCTAATGGTGAAGCACTATCATTCGTGTTGTAGCGGGTTTCAACTGACTTTCTAATGGGAATCCACTTAAGACCAACTTGAGTAAAGATTCTACCCGTTGGTTTCCATGTAAGACCAGATCTAGGAGGCGTTGTTTTCAGATACACATTGGAGGACTTATTTGGAGAAAACCTTTGTCCTATGGGGATCTGTCTACCATGATTCTTAGAGTCGCTTTTCTTTTCTACGGGTATATATCTCTTTGTTGTCTTATGGGATTGTGCATCCTTTTTCTGTGCAGAGGCACGGGAATTCACCTTTGAGAGGTATTTTAAGATGCACTCATCGTGATTTGCACTGTAAATGCACTTTTTGCATGTAGGACATGCCAAGTCTTTTGACTTCAAGAATGACTTTTGATTCCTAGGTGGTTCTGCTGTGTTAACAGATCTTGTTGGGAATTAAAGGGCTTCTACAAGTTAGTACTGCTCAAAGGACTTAGTACTATTAGTGAAGATTTATACTGCTAGTGAAGATTGAAGGATATTAACTAAGTCATTAGTACTGCCAATTATAGTATTAGTACTGCTGGTTATAGTTAGTACTGCCAGTACTAAAAGATAGTCACTTAGTACTGATAGCTTTGTATTAGTACTGTTAGTATAGAATGTTAGTACTGCTTATGTGATATGCATGAGATATATTAGGAATAGATATGCATGATCACATAACGCGTTTTGTAAGCCCATTAGGGTTTCCTTAGTGTATAAAAGGAACCCTACGGCACTAGTTAGATATAAGTTTCATATACAAGTTTCACCAATATATAGTTAGTAATCTGTAACCTAGCAGATTAATAGTAATCAAAGTTCTGTTTTATTCATTGTTCTTCTTAGCAGTATAAGTTAGTTTTCGCATAACTTATATTGTTCATAGTCATTGTTTCTCTTGTAGTTAGTTTGGATTTATCCAGATTGGCTACCACCCTTAACAGGCTAGAAAGATCTATTCAGATTGGGATCAACAAGTGGTATCAGAGCTTGTTGAGAAACTCTGAGTAAGAAGAACCAAAACACATCAGTTACAAACTTTTACCTTTCAAATCTATTTAATGGCAGGATCAGATGATGAAATTCCACCACCACCACCACCACCACCACAAACATCAACACAACAAGCCCCTCACACTGTGTCAACTATTAAACTCCCTATTCTGAAGAAAGGTGAGTATGACATCTGGGCCATGAAAATGGAACATTACTTGAGCCATACAAACTATCCTATATAGGAAGTCATACAAAAAGTAAATGGTCCTGTAACTGTCTCAACAGATACAAATGGAATAATAAAGGTTCTGCCTCCTAAAACTGCTGAAGAAATTTTATCTAGAGAAAGAGAAAGAAAAGCAAGGACCACCTTGCTTATGGCTTTACCAGAAAACCATTTAGCAAAATTTCACAAGATGACTAATGCTAAAGATATGTGGGATGCTATCAAATCCTGATTTGGTAGCAATGATAAATCAAAGAAGATGCAGAAATACATTTTAAAGCAACAGTTTGAAGGCTTTTCTGTGTCCAACTCAGAAGGACTACAAAAAGGTTATGACAGGTTTTAAAGTCTTCTGAGTCAACTTGAGATTCATGGTGCTTGTGTCTCCACTGAAGATTCCAATCAGAAGTTCCTTAGGTTTTTACCTTCTTCCTGGTCCCAAGTATCCTTAGTCATGAGGACCAAGCCAATAGTGGACAGTCTTAGTTTTGATGATCTCTATAACAATCTTAGAGTCTTTGAGTCTGATGTTAAAGGATCTACTGGATCATCTTCTAGTACACAGAATGTCGCCTTTGTTTCTTCTGAAAGCACTAGCAGTACTAATGATGTTAGTACTGCTTATGGTGTTTCTACTTCTTCTGGCTACAACTCACAAAGGGAAAACTCTCCATCATACACTGATGAACTCATGTACTCATTCTTTGCTAATGAATCCAGTAGTCTACATTTGGATCATGAAGATCTAGAGCAGCTTGATGAGTTTGATTTAGAAGAGATGGACTTGAAATGGCAAGTAGCCATGATTTCCATGAGACTGAAGAAGTTTTACAAGAAGACAGGGAGAAGGCTGCAGTTTGATGCCAAGGAACCAGTTGGTTTTGACAAGACCAAGGTTGAGTGCTTCAATTGCCATAACACAGGGAACTTTGCTAGAGAATGCAGATCAAAAGGAAATCAAGAAAGCAGAAGAAGAGATGCAGGGAACACTGGATATAAAGCAAAAGACAATGGGAGGAGACCTGGAAAACAGGAGGAACCTAAAGCTTTGGTAACTCTTGATGGAGAAGGTGTTGATTAGACTGGTCATGCAGAGGATGAATAAGAGAACTTTGCTTTGATGGCTTACAGCAATTCAGGCTCAGACACTGAGGTAACATCTTGTTCAAAAGAATGTGTGGAATCTTATGCTAAACTTAAAAAATTATATGATGAACAAAGGGAACAACTTGGTGATGCTAGTATAGAAGTCCAAGCCTATAATCAGCTTTAAAAAAAGTTAGAGGCTCAATTAGTTATTTTTTTTTTTTTTTTTTTTTTTTTTTTTTTTTTTTTTTTTTTTTTTTTTTTTTTTTTTTTTTTTTTTTTTTTTTTTTTTTTTTTGTTTTTTTTTTTATGTTGTTTTTTTTTTTTTTTTCTATCTAAAAAATCAACTTTGGTATGAGGAAAAGATTAGATTTATGAAAATTGATTTAGATGATAAAACTGATGTGCTTACATATCATAAGAAACTATTAGTAAAAGCTGTAAAAGAAAAAGAAGAATTAAAAACCAAACTTGAGATTTTTCAATGTTCTTTAAGGCCTAGTAAATTGCTAAACAGTCAGTTGAGTATAAGGGGACAAATTGGGCTTTGGTGTGGGAGATCAATTACATAATGGTGTCTTAGTTATGGAAATGAAGTTGTCAAAGTGTATTTGAAGTAGGTTAAGTTGAGTGGAAGATAGTCATGTGCATGATAGATTTGCAAATGTTGAAGGCATGCATGCAGTTCCCCCTCCAATGATAGGAAATTACATGCCTTCAGGACCTGATAGGGAAGTAGATGATTCTATGTTCACATATGGTCCAAAACAGTCTAAAACTAGTGAATCTGATACTCAAACCAGTAATTATGACTCTTGTGAGTCAAATTCTATTAAGAAAACTTGATCTATGCTGAATAGTTGTAGTTAACCCAAAGGTTGTAAGTCAACCTAAAGTTTGGCCTGATGCTCTATCATTGAGGAGTATGAGTCAGAAGTGATGTTTTTTTTGTCCATCCCCTCCGTTCATGAAATGTGATTTGACCTCAAAAGAACAGGAATAACCTAGTTTGTTTGTTAATAATGTTATGCATGTAAAAAACTCCTAAGGAAACTGTTAAAGAACAAAACACATATAGTCAAAGTCCTAAAGCTAACAAGAGAGACTGGAATGGTTTAATGTCTAAAAGGTTGGGTTTGGGATATGGGTTTACTAAAAAGGCATGTTTTGTATGTGGCAGTTTTAGTCATCTTATTAACGATTATGATTTTCATGAGAAAGAATGGTACTAAACAAGTTAAATTTAACAAAAGAAGGGGTAAGGGTACTGGTCAAAGGTGATAGACAGTGTGGAACAATGTGCAAAAAGAATGAATCCCAAAAACAAGTTTGTATCCAATGCAGTACTAACTAGTACTGTAGTATTCAGTTAAATACTTTAACAAAAAAAAATAAATTTTTTTTTATCACTAGACAAAATCTCTTTAGGGCAATCAGCAAACAATAGTACTGCTAGGAAAGTTAATTACTTGAAGATCAGTGTGAATGAATCAGACAAGAAATAATTTTTTTATAAGTTCATTCACCCTCTGCTTATTGACATTGCAGTGCAGTCTTGCTTCTTTGCATTCCACTGACTAACTTATACCTAGGTTCTGTATTCCTCAGAGTGACTTTTGAGAGTATCAAGACATATCGGCATGGTCGGCATCTGAAAAGGTTGTTAGTTCAAAGCCAGAATCCTTCGGATACCAGAGTCCTATGTTAATGGTACCTCTTAAGTATCGAAAGATCCTTTTCACCTCTTTGAGGTGTTTTTCAGTTGGTCTTGCTCAAAACGTGTACAATAATTACGCTTGCACTATGTTGGTTCTATAGATAGTCAGATAAACATGAGGGACCGAGTTTATAAGGTAGTTAGTTTGGTCTACGAGTTTTCCACTCAAGTCTGCATCCAATTTAGGTTTTGAAGCCATTTATGTACCAACGCTATCATAATTTTCCATACCATGTTTTTAAGTATTTCTAAAGCATACGATTGATAAACTTGGGGATTGGTGGATCGGAAGTCTTAAAAAGAATTTCATTTCTCCCATTAAGGACATCTCAAATCTACTATGCATTAATTTTTCAAATCTTTTAGAAATTTAGGGTTGTAGATCAAAAATATGTCATTTTTAAAAAAAATTTTTTTTTTTTTTTTTTTAATTTTTTTTTTTTTTTGTTGAAAAATTTTACAATAAATAAATTAGTCGTAAAATTTGCCAAGTGAATATCTCCCCGTATATACGCTTGCCAACAGGTTTGTCAACGAGTTCCAGGACTTGTAATTTGATCGAACTGATGAAGCTCTTCATGCATGCCTCTATCATGCAAATCAACATTGCCTCCTTAATGTTTTTCGGTTTTGCTATAATCACGTCTGAGCGGAACATACACATTTAGGATCTGTTTGCAACTTAGTGTTGGATGGATTTCCACAAACTTGTTCATGCGGATGATCATTTGGTCCTCGATATTCGGATAGCATGTGGCTGATAGAGGTATGCATATTTAAATTTTCAATATTGCTTGTGGTAGACTCAGCAACTTCTTGTATTGGTGTATAGAAAGGATGATAATATTATTCATGTTGGAACTGTGTATCTGCTGCTTGATTATCGTTGTTTTCCTCAGCATTAACATTTGTTGGAGTTGTTGGTTCTGTTGAAGATTGAATATTCGTTGTAGGTGGTGTGCCTTGTTGTTTAGAATTGTTAGTGGGAGAAGAAGACTTGTTGACACTTGAAGTACCTGCAGTGAAAAATTCATCATACAAAGGACCGAAACGAAGATCCAACTCTTGTTGTGACGGAGTTGTTGTATCTGCTGAAGGAGAAACATTTTGTAGTTGGGGCACGCGGTCAGAGTTGTCATAGTCTGATGCCTTTTGTCGTTCGGGAACGAGGCCTGAAGTGTTATTATCAACAGACGTCTCTGACATCTCTTTGATTTCATCAAATCTAAGATGTATGGATTCAACTATCAATCGAGTTCTCTTGTTGTAAACTAAATATCCCTTAGACTGAGTGAAGTATCCCACCAGAATGCACAGATCCCATTTTTCTTTCATCTTGTCAAGATTTTCACCGTCTTTGGTTAAGTAACAGTGCAACCAAAGATGTAAAGGTGTCTGATTGAAGGTTTTCTGTCATTAATGATGTGATATGCAGTATTCTCGTATGTCGAGATTATAATTGATATGTTTTGAGTATAGCATGCGGTTGCAATTGCTTCAGCACAAAAGAACAAAGAATGTTTAGAAGCTGAAAGCATCGTTCGAGCAGCCTTAACCAGGGTACGGTTTCATCTTTCTACAACGCCGTTCTATTCAGGTGTTCGAGGAGTAGAAGTTTGATGGTCAATTCCTTCTCTTTGAAGTATGCATGGAGTGTCTTGTTTAAGTTTTCTGTGCCTCTGTTAGTTCGAACAGAAATCACTTGAGCTTGAAGATTTCATTAAATCATCTTGAGGAAATCTTTTAGAACTTCTGGTGTTTCATCCTTGGATCTTAGAAATAGAGTCCAAGTATATCTGGAGTAGTCATCTACAATTACCATAATGTATTTCTTCCCATTTATGCTAGCAACCCGCATTGGACCACATAAGTCCATATGAAGCAAATTTAGCCGTCCTTTTGAACTTGGAACAACTTTTGTATTGAATGAACTTCATTTTGCTTTACTCACTTCACAAGAGGAACATCCTTGACATATTTTAGTTTTGGTAAACCAATCACGACATCCTTCTTTGAAAGCAAGTTGATGTAGTCGAAGTTAAGATGAGAAAGTCTTCGATGCCATAACCATGCTTGAGTTGGTGAGCCTTTAGCCATGAAACAAATCAGAGTTGATAAAGTTATTTATTGAATAGAAATTGTATAGAGATCGGATCTACGATTACCAGTGAGTAAGTCGTTTCCCTGAAGATCTCTAACAAAACAAGTAGATTTCTAGAAAGCAACCTCTAAATCCGCATCATAAAATTGACCAACCGAGAAGAGATTGTGATTGAGGCATTCGACGTAATCGTGATATTTCCTTGACCTAAATCTCGATAACCAAGAATTGGAGCAAATTGATCATTGCTGAAACGAACGATACCCAAATATTTTTCAATAAAATTGCGCAGCAGCTTTAGATTGCCCGTCATATGCTTTGTGCATCCAGAGTCAACAATGAATAGGATGAGTTGAATAATTTGCAAGAGAATTAGAGGACGATGGAACATTTGACAAATTAGATCCTAAAGAATTTGTGAGTTTCAAGACATTAGTTATCCTAGATACATTATCTATGGCAAAGCTAACTCTCTTTTTCACATTTTCATTCTTAGTTTTAGGCACCCATTTCGTTTTTGTCTTAGGAACCCATTTATATCCTGAAGGGCATTGTTGTTCTATCCACCATTTCCATGCCTTACTAGTTTTCTCATACAACATCCTATAGTAACTCTTGGAATTCTGGATAGTGGATTCTGATGCAACTGTTTTCTTAGAGGGTGTTGCAACAGATTTGATCGCTTGACTTTTGGGTTGTCTAGTACTAATAGGCACTACTTTAGGCTTCTTAGTTCTAGCATTCACGCCATTCAAAAATTTAGAAACACAAACATCATGATTCAAATTAACCACACATTTTCCACAAGTAGCACACATAACATTAACATTCGAAGTTCTAGATTTTAAACTGTCATTACACGCAGTTACAGACTTTGTTTTATTAAAAATACTAGAAATCCTATGGTGGTCTTCTACTTTAGTCTTCTTAAACTTTACTTGACTATTGTTTGGCACGACCTTATCTTTCATTTGAGTGCTCCTAAGCTGTGGTCTGCTAACATTAGTTTTTTTTACGTGAGCTACTCTGTAGAGTAGAAACACGGGATTAGTATTCCTAGAAGTCTGAGGCAATTGTGGTGCTCTAGTTTGTGTTGGGACTACTTGCAATTCGATACATGCCTGGTATATTACATTTGTGGTCTTACACTTGCGTTGCGGTTTGAGGCAAATTCTGTAGAGTGACTGGTTTTTGATTAACTCTGACTCATAGTTTTTAAACTGACTTTTTCTTTGCAAAAATTGTTCTCTCAAGAGAGTAAGATAAAAGGAGACGGTTTTCCTAAAACTGATGGTTTGGAATCCTTTGAGCATTTGGTTTTCGAACAACAGATGGTTTATCAACTTGTGTCTAAGATGTTCCTGCATTTTTCAATGAGTTTCTTTAACTCACTTATGGCAATGTTCTTGTCTTACAGTTGAGCTTTTAAATCTGGTATTTTCAAAATATTATTCACGTTCCTTTCGAAATACATTTGACACTTTTTCTTTGCAAACTGTGTTATTTTTCAATAGTTATTGACATTGTTGTAAAGCGATTCAAGAGAAATTGAGTGTTTTTCTAATTTAGTAAAACTTCGTAAAAGCTCATGTAAATCTCTTTACTTACAAATTCTGTTTGTTCAGAAGCTTTTGTGCAAGCAGTCACATTCCCTGACTATATAAAGATATTAGCTATGTAAAAAATTTCAGTGATCTCATCTAATACAGATGAAGATTGCAAAATAAGAACAATAACACTCTTTAGACACAACCTTCTTGCAAAAAGCTAGGGTGTTCATACTTGTTAGAAAAATTCTGCCTTTTTAGCATTCAAGTGCATCAATTCATCTTAAAGACGATTCAACATACTTTTAATCTGTATGAAATTTCTCTTGATTAAGTTCATGTAACAAAGGCGAACTATCATTCTGAGTTTAAGGGAAAGGGGCATCATACATGTTTAAACTATTATTTCCATATCTTGAGCAGTTGGGTTACGAAGATGAAGACGGTCGTTTGAATGTTTTACCCACGCTTGATCGACAATTTCTTTCAGATGATTAATGTTATTCGTCATGACATTATATGCTTGTCTACTTTTGCTTATTGATTTTGACACTGGTAAGAAATTAATTTTTTTGAAAATATTTGGTTTTGTTTTCACAAATGATTTTCTCTACATTTTCTTTCTAATTTTATTTGCCTGTGCGAACTGAATTTCATAATGCTGAGTCGGGGGTTTAAAAATGTCATAAAGACTATTTAACTTTGTGTAGTCAAAAGGTTTCACTAAGTCTTTATTCAATTTTGATCGACTCTCGTTATCAAGAGTCAGAGTCTCTTCACTATCGGGGACGAATCTGTTTGCAGGATCAGATTGGTCATGTGGGATTGCATACAAACATGGTATCTCATTTTGAGCCTTTTTGAGGTACATTGGATTGACAAAGGTGGGTCTTCCATTAAATGTAGGGCATTTGGGTGCTAAACATATGGAATGGTTTGGATTGATTTGACTCTTTTTTTCCCCCCTTTTTTTGTAAACAATTTCATTCAAAAACTTTAATTGTTTTTCCATTGAAATCATTTTGTCAATATCTTTTTCTTCCTTAAGTTTCAAATCCGTTATGACCTTTTGTTTTCTCTTTGACAAGACCTTCGTAATGTGACTTTGTTAAAAGACTCTGTTTGACTAACTCATCGTGTTTCTCTTTGACAACAGAAATTTCGTAGGCTTTAACTTTTAAAACTCTCTTTTTTGTCATTTCTTTAGAGTTTCATCTTATACTTACGTTCAAGTGTGTCCATAGTCAATCTGTACGATCATTAAAGGCATTGTACCTCTCAAAACTCAGTCTGTTTATTTAGAAGTGCATAACTAAGGCACTATCCGAATACTATTAGATTCCCTTAGAGTTCTACTAGTTTCTGCAAGAATAGATTTGCACTCAGTTAATTTCTTGAGTCAATGTTGCATTTGCTTTCTTTAATTGCTTTTGAATCTTTTTATTTTCATCGACATCAAAGTTTTAAATTAGCAATTAAATTAGCAAGTGCAACACGCTCATCATAAACATTCTACATCATCTTTGGATATACTGAATATCATTCTATCTCACTATTTTAACAACCGAGATTTTTCATTCAGTAAACATTAGTCTTTAAATGTTTCGTTTTTAGACTTTACAGTTTTAACCGGGAAGTCTTCACTCTCATCCCCCCCCCCTTCGTTATTATCTGGAGTATCGTAGCAGGAGCGAACCGAGACACCAAACGTTGTAGTATTTTGGCAATAGCTATGTTTTTATGTTTTAAGGCAATATCTCTAAAATTTAGAATTTCCGTGTTACGTACTCGTTTCATTATTACGTGATAGCTTTTTTTTATTTTTACTTGTTTTTTGTTTTGCGTAACGATTAACGGTGTGTGAGATATTTAATTTTTAAAAAAGAGGTGGAAAGTGGATTTTTTATTTTTGATGAAAAAATGAGTGGCTATGATTGGTTCATTGGGTTTATGACAAATGTTGGGTCTATATTGAACTTTTGGCTCAATGGACATGCCTTCCCACAAAATAGGTTAAGGACTAGTCCTTCCTAGTCTCTCATTCGCGGATCATTTTGATCCCCTCCTTGCTCTTGTACTCAGCCGAACCAACCTTCACATTAAGTCTAGGTGAATTCCATCCTTAGCCAACATATAAACTCACAACCTCATTAATTTTTTTTTCATTCATTCATCACAAATCCTCTCACAAGAAAAACACACACACTTTTCCTTTCTCTCTTCCTTGGTCGGGCGCACCACACACACACAAACTCTTACTTTTAATCTTTGATCAAACCATTTGAAGTTATATTGTTCGAGGTTGATTCTTATTACATCCAGGTAGTTTATAAACAACGTTTGGGTTGTTCTTAGTTTCTAATCATCTTCTCGTCGCGTTTTCTTGTAAGTCATCTCTACTTTTTATAAATGAGTTGTACTTTTGCATTCGTATGATCATTCCGAACAAGGTGTACAAAGCGGATCGTTATGAAAACCATTACCTATTTTTCTATAAAACACAAGTCTCAAAGTTTAATCTTTTTATTTATAAATAGAAAAATATAAAAAGTGGTTGTACTTTTGCGTTTAAAAGTTCGTTGTGACTATTTTAAAAAATATATATTGTTATTATTACGGCTATGTTATTTATTGAGATTTATTGTATAGCGAGCTTAAATATTATTGGTGAAGAGATTAAGTTAGATGTTTATTTTGTTGGAAGCGTAAATCGAAAGTCGAAGAGGTTTATGTTTAGAATGAATTTGTTGTAATATGTGCGGTGTTGTCGAAAATCGATCGGATATTCTTTTGAGTCAATAAAAGATGTACTTTTATAAAATGGATATTTTCACGAGTCAAGATGGATAAAAATGAAAAGTCGATATTTTTAGAAAGGTCATGCCGAAATTTCATAAACTTTATAAATGCGTCGAAAAATATATACTTTTATCATCAAACTTATGATAAAATGAAGAATAGCTTTAAGTGTCGAGTTTAGGTCAACATTTATGGTTATTGAGTCAATTTTGGTGTGTCGGGTCACTAAAAGACGAAATACACTAAAAGACGAAATACACTAAAAGACGAAATACAATAAAGACAAAATACACTAAAAGACGAAATACACTAAAAGACGAAATATACTAAAAGACAAAATATTTTCGAAGATGTATCAAAGTGTCGAGACTTGTCAAAACTTATAACTTTTGAAAGTACGTTTTGAAAAGGATACGCCGTGTCTACTCATGCTCGAATGATCAGCTCTTGCGTTAAGTGTTATTCGTTGAACATTATTCTTAAATGACAACTATATGTCAGGTTGTCGCTAGGACCGTGAGGTTCGTCTTCACTTGATTGATTTCTTTTGATCCACAACTCGCATAAGGTGAGTTCATAGCCCCGCACTTTTACTCGTTTTGAATATTATAACTTTGGGGTGAGAAAAATTGCTTGTTTTTAAAATCAGACACAAGTACTTTCATGAGAACTTTTCCCTGTTTACGTGTTGCCTAAGTAGCGCTAGACCTCCTATTGCCCAAAACTATCATGGACTGTTAATCTCTTGACCGGAGGACCGGTTGAGGGAGCGCGAGTGAATAAATAGATATGTTGGGACTAATTATCCCTATCCGGGTAAGTCGCACTTACTACCCACGGGTCGCCCGATTAAACGGATATATGTCATGTCGAATTTCGGATAGGAAATCTTAGGTCGGATTTCCTCTAGGGCAATGCAACCTATAGCTATATGAAAGCTATGTCTCAGAATTAGCATCGGTGTCATGAGCTTAGTGCAACGTAAATATCTTTTATGTGAAGTTGTATTTGTTATAACTGTCGCATGCCTGTAACAACTTGTGGTCCACACTAATTACGTTTGAATTAAACCTATGAATTCACCAACTTTATGTTGACGTTTTAAGCATGTTTTTCAGGTACTTAGCTTTGGACTTCCCTGATGTGCTATGTGGAGTCTACGTGCAATATGATATCATCTTTCAAGACTTTATTATCATTCATACTCGTTGTCTTTTGAAAACTTAATTATGCTTCCGCAACGTTTTAAATTTCATTTCAAATCTTGTAAGACTTATCCATTTATTTTAATAAATACAACGAGTTATGATTTTCAAAACGTCCATTAGTGGTCGTTCTTTGTACTTTGTGTGATGTATATTATGACGTCACGCCCCCGGACACGTATTCCGTCCAGGCCCTGTTTGGGGGTGTGATAATTTCTCAGTTGGTTTTTTGCAAGTTCCATCTATGAATCTTATTTTCTTTTTTTTTGTAAAGCAAGAGGCATAGCACAATTCCATATGTTGTAATTTTCCATTCCCTTTAGTTTTATGCTTATGAAGTTGGTAATACTTGAGTCATTGGGATGAAGATAGAGCTCATCCCCGTATATTAGTTTACTTGCTTCACTGATATTAGAATTTACACCCCCAGAACCACTAGGATTATCACCCTCAACCATGATCACAGACTTGAAAATAAATGAATAATTTAACACGTACCAGGTAGAGGAAAAAAAAGAGTGATCACAAACGACACCACATACTACAGTTGAAAAGCAAGTGATAATTTTGATTATTTCAAAAAAAAAGGAACTGATTTTTTTTAATATGAATGAGTAGACAAACAACTAGGAGGCACACACTCATGGGCAATTAAACAATCACACAACAACAATATTAAGAAACATAAATAACATAACAAAGAGTGTCATGATCCTACCAAGATCAGGTGAGTGTGAGATTAGACCTATACGCAGTTGAATTGATGTTTTGAATGGTTTAACGATCACTTGAACCCGTAAATCTTTAAACCCCAAATGATAAGAAAGAAACTAGGATTTGAGATTTAAACCCTAATTATTTCAATTTCCCACACCGGCCTTAATCTGATCGAACCACGAACACCTTGAAACAAAAACCCCCCAAATGATTCGAAACCCTAATATCAAGAAACTGAAATCGGATATCAAATCAACAATCTCGTGAGCGAAAGAGATCACAGCCTTTGCTCTGATACCATAAAGAATACCATGAATCAATCTATCTTAACCGGATTCAACTGAGTCCAGAAGATTAAGAACAAACAACAGTTAATTCGTAACCGAATGATTTTATTATAACCAAAACGTTTACACAATGATTATCAAAATATGACAATCACAATGAAAGAGAAATACAAATGATGGTATACACACTCATTCAGATCGTGTGTTATTGAGAGTGTTTAGGATTATGTCTAGGGATTGTGGGTTAATATAGGAGTAGGGTTCCTCCAAAAATACATCTCAGTCCTTCAAAGACCAGCCTTGACACATATGCCCCTTCTAGCTTTTATATAAGAAAGGACATGAAACAATGCTAATCACATGATAAGCCCATGAATATATAAGAGAGAATTAACACTTAGATTGCTAGGACATATAGTTTAATAACTTACCAACACAATGGTTGGTAAATAACCGAAAATAAATGATTTTCGGTTGGTGGTTATTAACCACGTTTCTTCTCATTTTCAACACAACATAAAACAATACTTTAATATTTTCTGATTAATTTCTCGTGCCTTAGATTTCAATTGACAATATGTTTTATCTGATTCAAGGATTTCAATTCGTTAACCCAATACATATAGGCTCGAAATACTTTAATCTGAAATCGATAACACTACAAAATTCTTACACAAACCGGATAATTCTGAGAAAATTTAAAGTCTAATCCACAAGGAGTGGATGAGAGAATATTAGAAATTGTGATGTTTGTTGCGTGTATTTTTTGGAGACTGAATTGTCTTGCTATAAGATAAAACCTATTGACCACAACAGTAAAATTATGGTAAAATGCAGTTACATGTC
>BQNB010154763.1:0-15474 GCA_026074375.1 Tanacetum coccineum | reverse complement strand
AATGACATAAAGGAACGAAAATCTCGCAACAATTCCCAAAATACAAAATATCCGAAAGAAATAAACAATAACAACATGACGGGGTAAAGGACGGGATAAACTTATGCTAGGCTTCGCTTGGGTTTGACTTTGCCTCCGCAAGAATCACCCGACTCCGCGGGTACAACCCTATTACGCGAATTCGACAAACGATCGACTATCTTATCTCCTTCGGTTCCACAAGAGGCTCTTTATAACGCTTAAGTCCAGTTGGGAAAACGGTTCCCTAATGAGACTTCTTACAGGTGAGGGAAAAACATAGCTAAAATACTAAGAAAGTAATACATATCATATTAGATAATAGAAGACAAAATAACTAAAATGACAACTTAGCAAAATACGAGATATATAAGCTATGCAAAAATAGAGGGGAAGCATAGCAGTTATAGCATTAAACACTTAAGCCCTAAATGCATCTACATGAAGGACCCCTAGGTTATAGTCTAGGCTCAACCACCTACTTCTTTATAACCAAAGGCTCTGATACCAATCTGTTACACCCCGCCAAGGCGGAAACGCGAGGCGTAACGAGAAAGGATATCATCACAACATAATGGAGTCTATACAAAGAATTATATATGAAATAACTAAGTAAAGCATAGACACAAAGTGTCATAACAATACCCATAAAACTAACCAAAATCCAAAAGGCGTCTTTATTGATGAACTGAAAGTTCTCGCCAATAGAAAGACATGCAATAATTATCCATAATCCAAACAATGCAAAATTCAAGACAATAAAGCAATAAACTCTATGACATCCTACAGTCTCTTTCTAGCCACTTCTCTCTATCTTATTTCCATGATGCTCACCTGAAAATGATGCTTAAACGTCAACATAATGTTGGTGAGAGTCATAGGTTTAAGACACACCAATAACTCGCTTTGAAATCACTGTGATAAATAAAACATAGCATAGCGGAACATACAACAAACTATCATACAAGCTAACATGCAATCACATCAATCCACATTGAGACGCTCACGCTTAAACATTACAAACATATCCCTATCCACAACAATGAGACGATCACGCTCACTTCTATCAATCCATCAATGCCTTAAGACGGTCACGCTCAAGCATAAAAATCCATCAATGCCTTGAGACGATCATGCTCAAGCACAACAATCTACAATAATGAGACGATCACGCTCACTACTAACAATCCATTCATGCCTTGAGACGGTCACGCTCAAGCACGACAATCCATATCATATTAGCAAGTAGCACATAACATACAATAGTCTCGTATAACCCATGCCTCATTTAAAACGAATTATCATAGTAACTAAAATATTTAAACTCATAGCATCATTTTCACCCCAAGAAAACATAAGAAAAAAGGGCTATGAAACTCACCTGATGCTTAAGCAATTTCCAAACTCCTTGCACAAAACTATACAAACAAACAAACGCATGTTACACGCGACTAAGCCAAAATGCTTATGCCCATGTAACAATCATATGATGGATGTCTAAGGTGTTTATTTACCCTCATGGGTCACCCCGACACCATGCCCAACATTTACCAATTCGTTTACACACTTTTTCAATGTTCAACAATTTACCCGAAAATGCAGAATTTTAGTGTCACTTTACCATTTTCTAAACCACACCTACTGACCTTTATAAATTTTACCAAAAATCACGCATTCAATATTATGAGTTTACTATCTTTAAGATTTTTCCACTAATTTATATCCCCTCTTAAGTGCCCCAAATAAAATCAAACTTTTAACTACTCAGTTTCGGATCTCATCGCACACTAAAAAGTTTGGACCTAAAAACTATACTTAGACTCCAAATCAGAAGCTCTCATTTGGGGGATTTTTAATAGACACATAGAAATAAACTCCTGTAGGTTGGATAATCCTAATTCAAATTTTAAGTGGTGGTTTTACACCTCGTAATCTGACCTAAATCTGACCCGAATTTACTACTTTGACAACTTTTCTCGTAACCAACATTTTAACGACTTCCCGACCTTAAAAACTTTCGAGGCCGGATGTTCTGGAAACTAGACTCTCTGAGCTACATCATAGACACTGAAATCACATCAATTCATGCTTCTAACCTCTAGATATTCATGAAACAACACAGCCCTAAATTATGCTCAAACCTAAATCAAGTTCTAACGTGAATTAAGCCTAACCAGTTACACCCATAAGCTTCTAATTAAACCCTAATCATTATAACATGTTTATTATATCATTAATTACAGATGTTATGAAACCCTAATTATCCATCATAATAATTATTACATGTTTTTAATGATAATTAACTCAAAGGATTATAATTTATACCTTAAATCTTCGAATCTTGAACACAAAAATCACCAAACTTAAAAAAATATTTTTTCTTCTTCCTCCTTTGATAAAATTCGGCTGGAACAATCAAAAACAATGGGGAGAAGGGTTTTTGGTATTTTTAAGGTTTACAAAAAGGTTTAGGATAGATATCTTTTACCTATTTTAATTAGAGTATGATTTGTTTTCCTTTTTCCCCTTAAACCCAAAACCGGCCGAACCCTTATCCTTTTTTTTAATTATTAATTACTTAATTATTTGTATTACCTTAAGTTTTTATAAAAACCTAAGCTTATTTGAGTAAACTTTTTTGCGTAAACGCAATTTACTAGGCTTTTAAAATAAATAACTTTTTATTTTTATTAAACCTAACTTTCCAAAAATAGAAATTTCATTTCTTTCTTATTCTAACCACTAAAGCCTATTCATACCTAATTTTACTAACACATAAATACGTATACGTAATAATACTTACACAATTAACGCAAAAACGCCAAAACCACCAAAAGTCATTTCCTTTCCACCAAAAGTGAACGAAAAGAACTTAACCAAATACATCACCAATCTAATCCCAATGAGATGATCACGCTCAATTGATTACCAATTCTCACATAATCCACCTAACGCATATAACACATAAACCATACATTACAACAGATTCATAAGTCAACACTAACGATTTGACTAACCTGCTCAAGTCATGGTTGTCACAACAAACTACGATGATGCTTATGAGATAAATCATGAAAATAATGAGAGTGAAGAATTATATGAAGTTCATGAGCTACCGGTGTGCAATATAAGAAAATATATGATGATCAAATATTTGTTCAATAATGATGAAGAGTATGTTGCTGTAAAAGAAGACGAATATGACGATCTTACAATTACAAGAAAAGAGGCGTGTCGGGCTTACTAAGAAATCTTTCGGATAATGGACGAAGGATGGATGGTGACTAGAGCAGAGTAGAAAAAAAGTTGAAGAAAAGTCTAACTTAAAGACTTCACTGTAAACAAAAGTGCTTCCCGAGAGACAACCCGAATTGTTATTTAATTTTGTTATCGAGTCTGTCTTCCCAAACATCAATCTAGCGTATCCGCTCCATACCATACGGCGTATTGATTTTCTGGACGTTATCAGTCTTTATTTTTTATTGCACTTTAAAAACATTATTGTCAGTTCTGGAATACGGCGTATTCACTAAACCGATATGCCGCATCCACCAGACTAACCCGTATTTTTTTATTAGTTTAAATTAACCGTAGGTACCAAGATAGGAATGCACGAATGCACCTGTTTTTCTCCTATATTTTTACACAGGACCTCGTGAAAGGAATACGAAAATCTGTGTGAGAATTTACAAATCTAGAAATCTTGAAGTGTTGGAGTCTTGAAACCTCAAGACAGCTGTTCAACACACGAATGCAACTTAGAGAATCTACCGAGAAAATATCAGGGTAGTTTCTCATTCTAATTCTTTTTAAATTCCCGTATTTAATGTTTATTTACATATACAATGAGGATGATGTATATAATTCAAGTGGGGGAATGAATTAGATTGTTTACTTTGTCCTACAATTCACAATAAAAGGCATAAATTATGCTTAAATTTAATTTTTAAAGTCACTATTTGGAAATTACATGTACATAACCCTCCACCACAATATCCCTCAGGATAAGATATGTAAGGCAATTTATAAACCTTTCCGTTTCCAAATGTATGACCTAAATTCGCACAAAATTGATGTGCCGGTAATGATTAGACTTTAAACTTGCTTGGTATATCCTATTCGAGACCAAACAATAATGAGTATAATGGAGTTAATTGGAGTAACTTGTTTAAAAAAAATTGGAAAATCATAAGATTACTAATACTATCCCAATCGCCTATACACGTAGTTATTAACTCACTCACACCGGTTAGTTAACTCCAGTTTTAAAACCCTTCCACTCTCATACTTTAGAGTGATGTCCACTAGAACAACCCGATAGCAAACCTTTAGGAATTTACACCAATTATTTATTTTGTTACACCCTTACACCTTAACCTACCCTGTTAGATTAAGTTTAATTTACAGTTGTTAGTTGCTTAAAGTATAAAGTTTGTATTTCCTGAGTCTTGTGTCATTTTCTATCTTTGGTGCGGTTGGAAATTTGCACATTGCAAATGGGAATGTATATTAGTAGTCAAAGCTCATGTGATTTTACTACATTCACAATTAATGGTGAATCCGAAGAACGAAGAAATTAGCAAAGGAATTATCCAGAATTATTATGATTGTGAAGCTACACCGAGATTTAAAGTTTAGTTAGTAAAAAAAATGAGAAAAATTGCAAGAAAAAAAAAGAGAGAAAGAAAGTTTGAAGATAATCGTTTCACGAAAAGCCTATACCAAAGAATTAATACGAAGGATTCGATTATGTCGTTGATACGATCAATTAAAATCAATGATGGTAAGTATTGAACAAGAGTAGAAGATAATCGCCCCCAACTTACCCTGTAGAGTAAGTAAAGTTTTGGGATGATTGGGATTTTTGACCCCCCCCCCACCGTTATGGGAACGCCAACTTTAGGGTGTTGAATTTGATCTATGAGTCAAGACGTTGTAAATAGTTGTTCTTTGTCATAATAACATCGGGAAAAATAAGTGTCTAGCAACATGTATCTTAAGTCTTAATCTATTTGTTTTTTTTGATTTTTATTACAACCATTTTTCTCCCTCTCACCGATGATTACCCGTTGGTTTTACTCCGAACGGGATGTGAACGAGCGTGTATGTCTATCCCCAAGATTGTCGGGTGTGTAGCATGCTTAATGCTCCTCGTTGGTTTTTTAACCGAACTTTTTGGGTGAAAGTTAGAAGTTTCCTAACCCTAAGTACTCACTATTCCTAAACTTTACTTGTCAGGTGGTAATGAGCAGTCACATGTTCTATCCTGTGAGTTCGGTGTGTATGTGTGGTCTTAGTCGCCCTCCAAGAACATTAGTAACGATGAAAAGATTAGTTAGAGTAACAATTGTACCCTTTTTCCATATCAAAAACCCTATATTACCTTTATAAACTTGTTACTCCTTGGCTTTAGTGGTGGAGATGTGTATCCTTGCCAAGCTTATGATAGAATACTCGTCACGACCGAGCAATTGAGCAAATTAGTTACATGTTACCACATAGATTAGTTGAGTGATTTGAGTGTTTTCATCTTCTTATTTCTGAGGTTTGGTTGGAATTGTAATCGATCGAGATAAATGCATTAGCGGAAAATATCCTTAGGGACACACCGTTTTTGTAAACTTCTAAAGAGGCATACTGTGAGACAAAGTAGTTATCAAATGGGGGATATTTGTATGACATCAAATAACGTCTATTTTATAGCATCGTTTATCCCACGATATAACCTGTTTTTGTGATATAAATCAAAGAATTGTTACTTAATCGTTTATATTTGAGAATTACAGTAATTATGGAGTAATCTGGTGAAAACATAACAAAAGCGCCATTCTGACCTTAAATGAAGATATTTTGTTTGAAGATTACAATTCTGAAGACCAATACGTCGTATCCATCAAGAAGATACGGCGTATCTGTCCTGCACTCACCAAATACCAATAGAAGATCAAAGATCATACGTTCGTATCCAAGAAACTCATATACGCCGTATTCAGATATGAATAATATATTATTATGGAAGATATCAAAACGTAGTCCCTACTCCAATATATCCATAACGCCGTATCCAACCCATGGATACGCCGTACTTTGAACCGACTTCCAGACATTATAATAGAAAACACAAAGACGATTGTATGTAAGTGTGCTAAAAAATCAAATCTCGTATACCTAAACCACCAATAAGTTCGATTTTCAAATGAGAAAAAGTGCAGAAAAGGTCGACAACAACGTAATCAATTCTATAGAGACATACGTGTAAATCCATATACTTTATAATCATACAGTTATTTGGTATCATTCGTTAACTCGGTTGTTTTACCTTGCTAAATAATTACTCTTGATTTATTATGACGTTTGAAGGCTAATAACCTTTGGTATTAGCATTATTATACGAATCTAAAATGTTTTGTAGTTGTTTATATCGATTTCTGATTTTCGTTGTAGCTTGTGTTTAGTGTTAACAATTAACATGTTATACCCCAGCCTTTAGTATGCGCTATCTTCAGTTGGATTCTAGCTAAGTGGAACCCAAGCTGATCTAGAGTCCGGATAGCTCTCCATTATAGTAATTTATACACCTATAGTAATAGTTACACAAATATCGTCCTTCTAAAAAGTCTGTGTATAGGAACGCTTTGGCTTACTAGTTAATTGGATATTGCCAATGGTATTATAGATCGTGTTGACTACATGGTACCTAGATAATTCAACAAATAACGTTCTGTCCATTGGATAGTTGGACATTGGACACGTTAGAGTAAAAATTACCATTAAGCGGTTAAGTGGTAAAGTCTCTAAGATCTAGGGTTTATCAAGATCACCATTGCTTTAATCCCTAAGATAGAATTATAATCAGCAAATAAGGATGCTTTATGCAGCTTTAATTGTAACAAGAAATAAACGTGTCTAGGTCTTAGGATGAAGTATCGCCTAAGTCTTAAGAATGATAATGCCTCACCTCGAGAGAAGAAATCATTGCACTTACATAAACACACCAACGTTCAAAATCAGATTAATAATGGTTAATAAGTGTTTCTTATATAAGGGTCGACTGCTCATATTATCTTTTGTTAATTTACTTGTGTAGGTAACATTTCTTGAATTTGATTGTTTAGTTCACCAACCAAACCGTGCCAAATCTCTCAGGAATGAAAACCCCCCATTCGCATGAAATTTGGATTTAGACTGACATAGGTTTAACATAGGAATAGAATAGAATTAACATAGATTTGATAACCAAGATATTAATTAAATTGATAGATTTAACCTCGCTCTCAGTGATCGACACCCTACTTACCATGAAACTACTACCGATCGGGTACACTGCCCGTTAAAGTGTTGTTTTTGGTTAAGTCGGGAAAATATAAATTTAAAACTTGAATCATATAAAAAATAATCCTACACTACAAAACATCAAGGTCCCATGGATGGCGCCACTGATTGTGCAAATATGGACACGATCAGGCTTCGATGGGGATCAAAGAGTTTTGGGGTGAATGCTGGATTTCTAAGTCTCGAATAACCTGTGACAACACAAATAGAAACACTACGTTAAGTGAAGCGCAGGGGGTGTCCCTGCGAATCACCTCCAGCATGAGAGTAAGTATGTGCTTTTGGGAGTAATAAATATGTATGTAGTAAGTAAGTGTGTGTTAAGAAACTTACCTGAGGACCTTGCCATCTATTTATAGGTTATGAAATAGGCTGGAACAAGGCTCTACACATAAACCGGTAATCGTGGGGGTGTCCCACGATTTAAGGGGTGATTTCAGGGATAATGTACCACGATCTCTACCTTAGAGGGAAAGCTTGGTAGAGAGGGAGAACGTGGGTTTAGACTTGACCAAGTCTGACCTCTGCCCTAGTTTTGTCGAAGACCTCACCGCGAAGGGTATGGGTCTTCACGTGGCAGATTCCCATACTGGTAATCATCGCAAAGATGATTTTAAGCTACTAGAAACTATTCAAAGGTTCCTAGTTATATTTGGGAGTAGATCCCTTTCGAGCTCGAAGGGGAGACCTTCGAGCCGGAGGGGAGTGTACGTCATCAAAAGGAATCTAGCGAGTAGACCTAAGATAGATAGAGTCCAAACCTATACTATTCCCCACGCGGTGGCACCAAAAACTTGATGCGGTCGTTGTAAACGCAACACGTTTTGCAACTCCCTAGGCAGAGTACCTTATCATTGCAGTGTAGTATAACAAGGACTCGGGGGTTGTTATCGTTCTCTAAGGGAATGGTGTCTGAAGGTTCGAAAGTAAACCTAACTAAGATCTAAGAGGTTGAGAGAAGATTATTTTTGTATCTTTATGTTTTTTTATAAAAGCATATAAATTCAGGTTTTTGTTTTAAAATAATTAAACTAATAATTAAACTAAACTAATTTGGTAGAACTCGTATGGGAAGACAAGCATATTAACTTAATCATGCACTACTCCTTAGTTTGCTTCTCCTAATCCTATTGCTTTGTCACACATTGTGATATCTATGTAAGTATTTTCTAGTGTTCATGAACAGATTACACACATCTGTCGTCTATGTAATATTCCGTTAAGGCAACGCACAGGTAAGATAGTATGAAGACTATTACAAGGTCCCTAAGAGTACATTACATACAGTAAAACACTTAAGAGGGATCAACCATATTAGGGGTAAGGTAGTATGAAGATTGTTACCGATGGTATCATTTCTACACACTCGCATTTCCCTAGAAGTCTATGCTAATGTAATATTTTATAGCTAAGTTTTCCTAGAGCCTAACCGCACCATCCTCACATAGAAGCAATATTAAAAGGGTCTATAAACTAAGTTTCATGCAATCATAAGCAAATACTAATGGATCTAGCCCAGCATGTTAAGTAAAAGCGAAGAACAAGAATTAATCAAACAGCGCATAGACATATTGAAAGATTAAGGATAAATGACTTCACTTGATTAAAACATGTGTTCAAGGTTGATACAAGAGGGTTTTAAGCCCTAAAAACGAGCCTAAAAGCCGCTGCACTCGAACTATATCGTTTAGGGTTCGTCTCCCAAAAGTTACACACTATAAATCAAAAAAATCGTAGGTGTATGATAAAGAATTGAATCGCGGCGGCATCACCAAAATCTTGACATCGTCGCTTCGCCGAATCTTCTTAGGGTTTCTTTGAGGTGGCTACTTTCTGATGCCGTCACATAACTCTTGACACCGTCGCTTGTAAGGAATTGCAACGCCGTCTCTAGGCATTGTACGCGCATCCTTGAAACACTTAGTGTAAAGTTGTAATCTTATCTTGTTTCTTCCCAAATTGAGTCCAAGTCACATGTATTTTCTCCAATAGCTTCCCAAATGCTAAAAATAAAAAAAGGAACGATTAAGCACATATTTTGGGCATATTTACATGATTTAGGGGGTTAAATGACCCCGAAAAAGTGTATAAAATGGACACAGAAAACTATTATGTCATCAATTCCCTCGTCTTTTACCTCGGTTTCTTTAATTACCCTGCGGATATCCTTTACCAAATGAGCCAGCTTCCCTGATGCCACAGCTTCCTCTATTTGTTTCTTCATGTGGTAACAATCATTAGCGTTGTTCCCTCTATCCCCATGGTAATCACAAAACTTGTTCAAATTTTGCTTCTCTCTGTAGACCCTATTAACGGTAGAGGGGCTTCCATTGCCAAGATCTCCTTTGGTGTCTTAGTGAGGGGTGTGAAACGAAATATTCTTGAGTAGGAGCACAAAGCCAATGCTCCTTCCGACTCTCTGAATCGGCTCCTTCCTCTGATCTCTGCTTGGCTCTAGACCATTCCAGTAACGGCGTTCCTTTGTCCAGAAATTGGTTCCTAGCTGCCTCGCATATCCCCTTCTACTTCACCCCTGATGAACGCTCTAACCCTCTCAAACATTTCATCCGCCATCTTTGAAATCTTATCATTGAGCTTCTTGGCTAGTTTCGAATGTCCATGGCCTTGAATGAATGATGTGATACGCAACACAGGAGGTACACCCTTGATATGCGAGCTTTTCGATATGAATTGGTCTATGAATGCCTGCAACCCTTCATTCAACCTTCTTTTAATGCCATGGATTTTTGTTGGATCCTTGGCATACCTCTTTTGTTGTGAAAATTCTTCTAAGAACTTCTGGCTCAGTTCTTCAAAGGTATCCACACTCTGTGGGTCTAGGTCGTCGAACCAGTTCTGCGTCACGCCACTCAAGGTTTAGCGAAACATTTTGCACCAGATTAGCATATGCCACTCTTCCTGCTCTGCAGTAACCGAGAAGATACCTAGATGATCCTCTGGGTCTTTGCTACCTTCGTACACCTTTATGTTCCTTGGGAGTTTGGCCCTTCGGTGATACTTGAAGCGGGTGATCCTGTTGGTGAAAGGTGTGGGCTTGGGTCTTTTGTAGGGTGTGCTCAGGTCCTCACAGGTGTCCTCCGAGTCTTCTTCGTGATCAGAGTCCGAGCTGGTTCCCTTGTACTCGAACCTTCTTGTCCTATACTTGGTTCTTCCCTCTCATAGTTTTGCTTTGGATTGCCTCCTGTTCTTCATCCTTCAAACTACCCCCCCCCCCCCCCCCCCCCACCCTATAAGAGAACCGATGTCCAGCTTCGGGATAAACTCCTCTGACTCTTCTCCAAGCATCGATCCCTTTCTGGCGTTATGGACGTTTTGGAGGATCCATTGGAGAACTGCTCTAACAGGCCTTTCGTTTCCGAGCTATCCGAACATTCTTCTTCGGAATCATTATAGACGAGCTTCTTTGGGGTCGCCTTTGCTTTAGCCTGCTGGTCATGTTCCTTGATCATTGTTCTTAACGCGTCAATGCTTTCCTTGATGAAAGCCGGAGAAGGGGTTGTTTGGGCCAACGGGGCTGGTTCGGAGGGTCCCTCTCGTGAACCCATTCCCGAACCTTCTACCTCCACCCTTTGGGATCCTTCCCCTTCTAGTTGCGAGTCAACCATGATTTTACTTTCTCCAAGCTCAAGCAGATTGGGATGTCGGTCCCACGGATAGCGCCAATGTTGAAGCAAATTCACGTGAGCCTGTTGGGCTTAGCAAATAGGCCTCAATCTTAGTAATTGTCTGGTTTAGTTTGGCTCCTCTGGAGGTTGCTCCTTTGTATCCTAGCTGAAATTAAGAAAGAACACCATTAGCTCATTGCGGAATTTTAGTCTGGGACCAACTCCGTCGTGAGAGTAAGTACGGGTGATATGAGATAATTGCAAAGAGAATATAAGGAGAAAAGTATGGTTCGAAGTGTGTGTGTTGGTTTTTCTAGAGGGAATAGGCTCCCCTCTTTATAATACTCGATTCTTACCTGACGACACGAGAATGGTGGTTGTTGTCTAGGGTCAGCGAGGCAGTCGTTGGGTTGGTACTTCCTCTTTGCTCGCTTGCCCAGTTGTCGTTTGTATGTCAGCCAAAGGACAGTTGTCCAGACTTAGTACAATACCCTGTCAGATTATCTTTAGGTTTTGCTACTTCGGCGCGGCACTAGTGACTCCAGACCTGATATGTCCTTCGACACATCAGCTTCTCTAGAATACATATCTGGATTAGGCCGTGCTAGTTTAGCAAAGGTGATTAGCTATGTTTCTCCTTCGGTGGTTCCGGAGGAGACTATTGTAAGAAATGTGACATGATAATATCATGGTCTCCCATATTGATTTGTTGGTTACTAATACTTAAATGTGTAATCCATTCAATTCAATATAAAATGAATACTCTTAATGGTTCATTATATCTTGAACTTAAACATGGTTGGCATTGAGTACATGCCAACTCTAAAAGTTCCTTATTTAAAACTAGTCCATCTACTCCTTACCCTAACACACACAAAAACAAGTAGAATCATTAGCTATCCATCAAGCTCTTTTCACACCCCCTCAAGCCCTCCCCCCAACGTGGGTCAAGGGAGAGAAACTAGTTTATGCTTAAGGTGTTCTTCATATCATGTCAACATCCGCTACGGCTTCTAGTACGTTGTACTCTCTCATCTTATCTTTGCGGTTATTATCTTATTCTAAGATCTTAATGGCTTAATAGTTTAATGTGTTCATCATAAATTTGATGTTAATGTCTACACAAGTCTAATTGCTTACATGTGGTATCTAGAGCCAACGTTTTGAATAAGATAATAATCCTTAGCTTATTGATTATAACTAATAAACGTATTTACAATACAATTACTTGCTCGATCATAAAATTCGGTTTAATTTGTTTTGTCTATAAGTTACATGATTATATTTATGTAATATATAATGGATAACAAGTTCAGTAACATGTTTCATGAGATTATACGAATCAACCTTTTCATTTATAGTATTAACATATGTTTTTATTGAACAAAATTAATATATGATTTGATATATGCCTTTAAATATAATAAGTAAGATATCATGTTTATATTATGCTTAGGATAATATTATACAATTTTTGTTTACTTGTTTCATATTGTCAAAATGATGTCTAATATTTTTCGCACTAAAGAGGAGGACTTTATAATCACATGTTCCAGAACCATATGACCATCATTTTTATTGTTTTATGTTAAGTCTATGTTCATGAAATTATATGGATTTAGAACTATCAAAAGGCATGGGTAGTCTTTAGATACATGCGATATCTTACTTGTTTGTTGATGAATGTTGGGATGATAACCCATTCCAAATATGAAAGTTTACTACCATGTATGTTTTATCTTAGTTATGCAATCAAAGGTGTGAGTTATTAATGATTTGTAACATCTTAGCTTTATAACTTGAATTGTTAATCCTTTTAATGCATGGATATTATTGCTTAAGATTTTGATGTTACAAAGATTTGATTAAAACATATGAGACCCCATTCACATTTATAATGTGAAATAAAACTTCCAGATTGGTTTATGGATATTGACCAAATCAATTAACAATTGAATGTTATCGTCTAATTATAACCATTTTGTAACATCTTTATGTTTTAAATCAAAATTTATGGCTTTTAAAGTTAGTCGTTTATTTATTGCTTTTAATAATTTAATGTTACATGATTTGAAATAGGTTTGACAATATTGGAGCGTCGTCCGGACTGAACCGGACCGACCGGACCAAACGTATCGGTCCATGCATTTTGTTACATTCGGTCCTCGGTCCGGTTGGTCCGGTTCGGTCTTGCAAAAAACCAGATGATTATGCCTTGTAGGACTGGACTGGACCGAAACCAACGACCGACCGAAACCATTATCGTATCACGGACCATCGTCTGACGTTTTTAGAACCAATTCGGATTCGGTCTTTCTGGCATTTGGGGGGGGAAAAAGGAAAACTGTAAGGGGTGATATAAACAAGGAGACCGTAAGCACCCCTTAATTATGAATATGTAAACTGTTTCATGTATTTAAATAAATTAAATATTATGATTATGTCAATATTTAAGAAAGTTTAATGTTATGAAATTTGTAGGTTTACAATTTGTAACATCCGTATGTTTTAAATCTCCATTAATTACCTTTAAAACTATTTAATTATTATATGACACCAAGTGAGATATTTGATTTAAATCAACAATTCAAGTTGGCCAAGATTAATTTTCAAATTTGTAGTCATATAATTTATGTTGCGTTAAAGCTATTTATTAATTAAATGACATTAAGTGAGATTAATTTGTTAGTCACCAAAGTGACTAAGTTAATTTCAAATTTGTAGTCATATAAATATGTTTTCTTATAGCTATTTATTTATTACATGACATTAAGTAGATTAATTTGTTAGTCACCAAAGTCGCCAAGTTAATTTTAAATTTATAGTCATATAATTTATGTTATCTTGAAGAATTATGATTTTTTTTATTATTAGTTGATAGATATTATGAATTTTTCCCAAAAGGAAAAATTATTCTTGTATAATTAATAATCTTAAAGATGAAAAATAACATACTTTTGTCATATGTATATAGTTATCCAAAGATGCTTATATATTTGACGATATCTATTTTATTTTCTTGTAAAGTTTCATTGCATTCTAATAATGATGAATATATTTTGGTGTGTTTACCCAAAGGAAACCAATAATATATATTTCATTTATTTATCTCAAGCTTCTTATGTTACCTTGTTTACCGGTGTGAATTTCTCCTAATTGAGCGATCAAGTCACTTTTTAGGTACTTTGGATTTTAAGTTGGCGCTGTTAATGCTAGTTCAGAGGCTCATAAATCACACCGTAAGGCATGGACAAGGTCTAACAGACACTGCTTGAACTTTATGCGGATGACAATTACTAACAACATTAAATCTACTCTTCCTGGAAATGAAAATCAGAATGCTAAAAAATTTCTTAAGCTTGTGGAAGAGAAGTTTCATTACATTGATAAGGCACTAGCAAGGACACTTATGGCTGAACTCACCACCATGAAATTTGATGGTTTAAAGAGTATGCAGCAACATGTCCTTGACCTGACTAATACCACAGCAAGACTTAAGACACTGGGTATGAATGTGGATGACTCTTTCTTGGTGCAATTCATTATGAATTCACTTCCTCCTTAATATTGACCATTTCACATCAATTATAACACATTAAAGGATACGTGGAATATTGATGAATTGTCTAGTAAGCTTATTTAAGAGGAAGCAAGACTAAAGAAACAAAGAGTTCACTCCGTTAACTTGGTGAATCAAGGAGTTGACAAGAAGCTCAAACCTAAAGCCAAGAACTTTAAGAAGAAACAACATGGTACAACCTCGAAGGTTGTTAATGCTGAAAAGAAGGAACAAATGGACAACAAATGCAAATTTTGCAGGAAAGAGGGACATTTCCAAAAGGATGTCCTAAGAGCAAGGCTTGGTTCGAAAAGAAAGGTATACATTGTGTTTCTGTATGCTTTGAATCAAATTTGTCTGAAGTTCCTTCTAATACTTGGTGGTTTGATTCTGGTGCTACTACTCATGTTTCCAATATTATGCAAGGATTCCTTACAATCCAAACCATAAGCCTAACTAATAACTCTCTTTATAGGGAACCGAATGAAGACTCCAATTGAAGGCGTGGGGACTCATAGATCGAAGTTAGATACCGGGTTTCACTTGGATCTAATAAATACTCTCTATGTAACTTCAATTTCTAGAAATTTAATTTCTATTCCGAGACTTGATGTTAGTGGATACACTTTTAGTGGTGGAAATGGTCATTTTAATTTATATAAATTAAAACTTGATGATGTTTTTTCTGAATCTCTATTTACTGTTGAACATAATGTTGGAATGAAACGTAGTATGGTGAATGAAAGTTCTGCTTTCTTGTGACATAAACGCTTGGGTCATATATCCAAAGAAAGATTACAAAGATTAGTGAAGAGCGAGAGTCAACCAAATCTAGACTTCATTGATTTTGGCTTATGTGTGGAATGCATTAAGGCTAAGCAAACCAAGCATAGCAAGAAAGGTGCCACAAGAAGCAACGATCTCCTTGAAATTATATAC
>BQNB010154762.1:0-15475 GCA_026074375.1 Tanacetum coccineum | reverse complement strand
AGCTGTTTTATTCCAAGTTGCATATCTACAGAAGACCCCTATTGTTTATTGATTTGCAGCTTATTATATGTGGTGGCATGATACAAATGATATCTACTTAAGGGGAAGTTTTGTTTCATTCAGGGAGATGATTACATCTCAACTTCAGGGGAAGCTTTGACTTTATGATGAAGTTCGTACACGACTTTGTTTGTTTTGTTATCATCAAATAGGGGAAGATTGTTGGGATTCTAGATTTGATGAGACTAAATAAATAAAAGAATGAAACAAAAAGACTAAAATTGTTATTAAAGAATTCTACAAGCTGGTGGAGAATTATGTAGATTCTGGAAGATCTCCTTAAAAAGATAAAGATAACACAAGATATTCCTTAATGTTTAAAAGATTTACTTGTCTAATGTTTATCTTTCTTTGTAAGTCTTGATCTCTCCCTATATAAAGAGATCATAGACACATAGTTTTGGGTACATAGAAAATGTAGTCGACTAAAGGTGTGTGTGTGTCTAGGCGTATGGTACTTTATAAACGTCTAGAGTGATAGTTAGTGTAGCCCCAAAGATCTTATGATCCCTGTTAGATTGTAACCGTTCTAGAATTGATCATCTAGAATTAGGTCTTGTATGGAATGATAAAGAAGAAAAACCTTGTTTGATAATATACTGTTCTTTATATTCCGCTGCGTACTTATATTATCTGTAAAACATATCCTAGATGGGCTTAAACGATCTCCACAAAATAGAACGTGAAAAGATCAAAATGAAATTGCAAACGCTCGTAACATGGGATAAATTTTTAACATGTATCAAACAACATATAAAAACATTTAGTAAAACTGAAAGTGATGTTAATGCGAATGAATCTATTAACTTAAAGTGGGTGGGTTTAGTTTCCCGTGCATAACAACGGAATTTTATAGCGGCATATAGTTATAATGATATTTTGGTTAAATGCATTGTGTAACGTTTTGTGTAACTAAAATATGACTATAACTATCTTTTTTTTGAATGGCAAAATATATTAAGAGGCTAGCAAGGAGCTAGAAAAATTACAAAGTCAAGGATCTAGGGCATTTCAACCAAAAGATCCAATCAAATTTACTTTTACATCTATTAGAGCACCACAAGAAAGACAATAAAACTATCTCGTCAAAAAGAAGAGCCATATGCGGTTGATCACTTCTAAATAGAAATTGGTTACGAAACTTCCAAATCGCCCACCACATCACATAAAAGATACCTTCTAAAACGTCTTCAAACCCTTTAGCGATATGAAGAGAAAAAAACCAAGTAATCTAATCTTCATAGGATAAAAAATCAAGGATATCCACTTCACACCAACGAGCCACTTTACGATAAAGAGACTTAGCCATACTACAAGAAAAGAGAAGATGGGCGCAAGATTCACCAGCGGTGCTACAAATAGGACAACTAATAGATGGAATATCTATCCCTCGGAGAGACAGGTTTAACCTCGTTGGTAACTTATCCAAACACACTTTCCAAGCAAAAATATTAACCTTTATCGGCACAACCTTCACCCATCTAGTGGGAGAACCTACTGTAGGCAATAACGACTCATCAATGAACGAACGAGCAGACTTAACAGAGAACTCACCCGAGGAATCAATTGACCACACCCATCTATCATTGGAATTAGGAAGAATGACCGAATCAACCTTATCAACAAAGCTGAGATATTGCTCTTCTTCCAAACCTCCACGCGGGGCTCTTCTAAACGAATGAGTAAGAGAGATATCTCGAAATTTGTCCGCCACAGTAGTATGCTTATTACACTCTAGAGCAAACAACCGAGGATAAATATGCATAAGAGGAGAATCTGTAATCCAGGAGTCTTTCCAAAATAAAGTATTAGAACCATTACCCACTTTCTTCTTCATTTGAGAAAGCAAATCAATACCCTTAAGGGACAAAGATCGAAGCTCTCGAATGATATTAATCCAAGGAGATGAACGAGCAACAAAACCTAGATTGTCAAGAGCGACCTGATCACCATATACAGCTCTAATAAAACGAGACCAAAGCGACGTCTCTTGAGATTTGAATCTCCACACCCATTTGAACAAGAGAGCACGGTTATGAGCAAAAAAACTAGAAACTCCAAGACCACCCTTTCCTTTCGAAGCCAAAATTTTCTGCCACCCAATCATAGAGATTTTTCTCTCTTTAATATCAACACCATTGAAGAATCTCCTACGAATGGATTCCATTTTATGAAGAACACCCATGGGAACTTTGTAAATTGACATATAGTACAAAGGCAAGGAGCTAAGGACCGATTTAATTAAAGTAAGACGACCTCCAATAGAGAGAGTTTTAGTTTTCCATCTCGAGAGACGTGAAGAAATTTTAGAAAGGACCTCATCCCAAAAACTACTTCTTGAGGTGAACGTACCAACCTTGACACCAAGGTAATTAAAAGGCGTGGAGAAGGTATTACAACCAATGATATTAGCAGCCGATCTAACTTCCTCTTGCGTGGTACCAATACCCATAAGCTTACTCTTTTGGATATTAATCTTGAGCCCCGAAGCCAAGAAAAAACAATTAAGCATATGAACAATAGTAATGACATTCGCCTTATCCCATGTACCAATGAAAACTGCATCATCAGTATAAAACAAGTGTGACAAGGTTAAGGAGTCGTCAATACGAATACCCTTAAATAACCCTGCATTCAAAATATTATTGAACGAAAAATGCAAAATTTCCATAACCATAATAAAAAGGAAAGGAGAAAGAGGGCCTCCGTGCTTTAATCCTTTATGAAATTTAAATTTGAAAGATGGGCTACCATTAACAAGGATCGACCCCATTGCTGAATTAAGACACCCTCGGATCCAACCTCTCCATTTAGCTCCAAAACCAAAATTACTTAGAATACCATCTAAGTAATCCCATCGCACTGAGTCGAAAGCCTTTTTAAAGTCAGCCTTAAAAATCATAGCTTTAGTTTTATGATATTTGCACCACGATATAAGCTCGCTAAGAATGAAAGGGCCGTCAAGAATTTGGCGATTTGAGACAAAGGCGGATTGAACATCACTAATAAGATCTGACATAACAAGGCTTTAACGATTAGCCAAGATCTTAGCTATGCTCTTGTAAAAGCTACTAATGAGACTGATAGGATGAAAGTCCTTCACCAGCTTCGCATCTTGCTTCTTAAGGATAAGCGTAATAAATGAGCAATTACTCCCAAGAAACTTACTAGAAACGAATAATTCATGAACGGCATTAACAACATCTTGATCAATGGTCTTCCAATATCTACGAATAAAATCAAAAGTAAAACCATCAGGAGATTTGTTTGTACCACAATCCTAAACCGCGCGCTTAATCTCATCATATGTCACATTACTTTCCAGCTCCTTATTCAGATCGAAAGAAATTTGCTTAAACATTGAAGTGTCAAGATTAATAGATAGACCAGTAGGCTTGGAAAAACGATTAGAAAAATCATTTTTCACTTTAGCAGGTTCGTCGATCCAATATCCATCAACAAGAACACCTCGAATGGCAAGTTGAGATCGCTTTTATTGATAATACCATGAAAGTATTTAGAATTTTTATCTCCTTCAATTGCCCAACAAATCTTAGCCTTTTGAGCCATGTCTAACGAGTGTCGCGCATTTATGTCATGAAGATCTTTTAAAAGAGACGTCCATTCATTAACGAGAACATCATTACTTTTTCCTTTATCAAAATGCACGAATACCGTCTATTAACTTTAAAATGTTTTAAAGTTAGATATGAAAGCATGTTACTTGACATTATATATCTTCCTTAGTTTCATAGTAAATTTCGGGTATTTTATAAATTCTTTATTGCTGCTTTAAAGAAGAAAATACAATCAGTCATGGCACACATTTTTTCGTTCTAACAGATAGAGTAGATATTATAGGTATTAAAAAGCAATATCAAAACAAATATAATATCACATTCTTTGAGTTGAAATTTTATGATGAGGTACGAGTCAAGCATGTAAAAACATTTCGGTTATGATTTTTTCAAAAGAATACCATGAGTTTCGGCAACACTAAAATATCTATTTATTTATTTAATAAATTAAAAGTTATAGTGGAAACGGAGTATCTTTTACTAATGTAGTTATTTAAAAATTGATTAATTATCATTGAACTTGACACTTTTCATGTACCATGCATGTGCGACTCACATGATATCTTAACAAGGAGCAGGTGCCCATGTTTCGCGACAGGTTGCAATGATACATTATTTTCATAAGCTAACTTATTAATATTAGATAGTCGATACAAAAGCTTCTCATGCGAGCGTGACGATATACACATAAATGATACAAAAGTTTGATATGCAAGCACTGCTGACACAACAGTTAGCCAAAGTTTTAATGCACTTATACCTTTATATACATGCATTGACACTAAGTTTTGACAATATTCTATTGATCAACAATCTATAGTATTTACTGATGTATGGGAAGATTTTGATGCAACTTTGATTAGTTATGCAAAACATGTTGATGTTATAGCTTAAATCATAAAGTAGAATCAATCAATTTTTATAGGAAAATCATGAAATATTATTCAGAATAACACATAGGATTAAGTATTAGTTACACAGATGCGAGTAACTTATGTTTATTACAAATTTTGAGTTCTAAGTTGCATTTGCACATTATAATTCAACTTATCAAAGATATTATAATATAGACAAAACATAAATCATTCCATATAGTAAAATGAAGAAATATTTAAAAAATAGATATAACAATGTTTCTAGGCTTGGCCACATTACTAAATCACATAAGAGAGATTCTTAATTGGTTACTTATTGATGGTAAAAGAAAACATACAAAGCCACATAAACTCAAAAAAGCATAAATAAAGAATCACCCACTGAATTCCAAAAAACGTAATGCTATTAAAGATGAATCATATAGAAAAATAGTACAGAAGCTGAATCATAAAGTTTGAGATGTGAAAACATTATGGATGCGACACTATACTGACCATCGATATATAAACGTATAACGCAGTGTGCATAATCTCCCAGCAAAAATAAATATTTGCCTTCATTTTTTTATCTTCTTATCTTCATTGTTTTATCTACAAATGTGTATCACCAATCTTCATATATTTAAGTTTATCTTCAATACCATCATATAACATCTACAACATTACATAAACAAAGTTAACATTAACTCAACCAAACAAAACTCATACTTACGAATATAATGTAACAAACTGAAGCACCATAAAAATGATTCAATATCAGGAATACACATTTGAAGAAACTTACAACAAAATGTTATTTATCTTTATCTCCATCAAAGTAACCATCCATTCAATCAAGACCCCCTTAACTTCGAATAGAAAAAGCATACATTAAAATGAAAAACAGACTTATAATTCAACATACAAAATCAAATTAAGCACATAAAAAACATGGATTATAAATATACTCGAAGTTTCAAACAAACACCTAAATTAAAACTCAAAAAGGAGACACCACAATCGAAACAAAATCCAACTCCATATACACTTAGATCTAGAAAATATGAAGCCCCCAAACTGACAAACCAACACATGCTAAAACACCCTCAAAACATGTAAAGTTAACAATTTTGAACTTCAAGTAGCTAAAGAAATTACACCATTAAAAATAACAAACATATAAATGTAAATATGTTGAATACATATGGGAAGTAAATTTGCCAAAAAAAACTCAGCGTAATCAACTCTTATTTTGTACTATCTAGAAATTTCCTCTACCACTTCTATTGATAGAAGCTGTTAGTGAATAAGTTGTTGGCACGTGAGGTGCACACTCCTAGTTTAACTAGTCGTGTGAGTTGCACGTGTTAATTCTCCACAACTAACACTAACAGACTTTCCCGCTCAAAATTCTGTTTAAATATCCAACTCCTCAACTAAATTTAGTTCATTATGTTTTGTGTAATTTCTCTCTTGTAATCTTCCACTCATTTACTTTGTAATAAAAACGTTCCATTGATAATACAATCCTGTTTTTTGATGATCTATTTCTGTTCTTGATTGTCTAACAGTTGTAATCCTTTAACGGATCTTTAGTGATCCCTATTGGTGTGTATCAATTGGTATCAGAGCACTTTTCTGGCACTATAACATCATAATCCACCGTACAACCATCGTTCTGTTCAGTTTCTGATCATCTTTTTCTTTCAAAATTGACTAAACAGTCAAATTCTGATCAAAATATGCTCCAATCAAAAATACGTTTCTTGGTCTTGTTTGTTCTTGTTCTTGTCTTGTTTCCAATCTAAAATACTTAGTGTAGGATTCATAATATCTCACAAAATACGTTTTCTCTACAGTTGTGATCAATTGATCAAGTAGAGATTCTTTACATATTGGTTGTAGGGATCATTCTTTAGTGAGTGGAATAATCTTTAGTTAGTTAGAAATGGTTGTTTCAATAAGAAATAGTGGTACTCCAACTGGTACTTCTAATGGTCTGGTTTTTGATGATGAAACTAAGAGGTACATTGCTGATACCATTGCTACAATTGTGGGTGGAGCTTTAGCGGAAATAAATGGTAAATTGGTACAAATGTCGACTGAAATTACTGGGTTAAGTTTGCAACAAAACCAATTGGCCAACAGAAATGGGGGTGGACATACTAAAGTTACCAAGATTGATTTTCCCAAATTCTCTGGTGAAGATGTAAGAGGGTGGTTATTCAGATGTGAACAACTCTTTTTGATTGATCAAGTGGATGACGTTGATAAGGTAAATCTTGTTTCCATTCACCTTTATGATAAAGCTTTGTTATGGCATACACAGTTTATTAAGATTCATGAAGGGTTTGTGGACTGGTAGTATACAAACAAGCTATTTTGAGTAGGTTTGGCAATGTTTATGAAGATCCAATGTCAGAACTTAAGAATCTTAAGTATAAGACAACTGTTAGGGTGTATGAGGATGCATTTGATACTCTTTTAAGCAGGGTAGAGATAAGTGAGGCACATGCTATTAGTTTATTCATGAGGGGGGGAAATAGCAATGGGAGTAAGAATGTTTAAGCATAAAACATTATCAGATGCTTACTGTTTGACAAATTTGCAGGAAGCTACTTTAAATGTTGTTAAAAAGAAGAATAAGTCTGTGTTTGGAACTAATAATATAAGATTTGGTAATGGAATAGTGGGCAACAGTTTTCAAAAGCCATTGTTATCATTACCAAACATCCCTAATAACAATGTGAGCCCCAAACCAAACACTACTGTGGGAGGAAACAATAGAAAGTTAACCCAAAAAGAGTATGCAGAAAAAAGAGCCCAAAACCTGTGTTTCTACTGTGATCAGAAATATGTTCCAAGGCACAAGTGTAGCGGACAGTTATATTCACTAGTAGTGTTACCTGAAGAAGTGATGTGTGAAATTTCAGAAGAGGAGGAGGATTTTATTGATATGGGGTCAGCAGAGTTACAAGCACCTCTGATTTCTTTACATGCTCTTACTAGTACTAATAATTTCCAAACTATGAGAGTGATTGAAACTGTAGGAAGGAATGTGGTACACATATTGATAGGCTGTGGATCTACTCATAATTTTTTAGACAAGAACATGGCAAAAAAATTGGGGTGTGATATAAGAAATACATGTCCATTGGCAGTAACAGTAGCTAATGGCAACAATTTGGTAAGTGATGCTGAATGTAAGTAGTTCCAATAGATGTTTGGAAACACACTCTTCTCTACTGATGTTTTGTTATTACCACTAGGGGGATGTGAGATGGTGTTGGGTATACAGTGGTTAGCTACCTTGGGAAATATAAGATGTAATTTCAAAGAGTTAAGAATGGATTTCAAGTACAATGAAAAAAGGTCTCAATCATGGGTACTCATAGGTCTACTATGGAATGGTTGAGTAACAAGACTTCTGAGAAGGCTATCAAACAAGCTATGTAAGCTGACATGGCATTGTGTGTATTTCCTAATTTTGCTGCTACTTGTATGCAATTGGAAGAAACTAAGGTGGAAATGAATCCTTTATGTCAACAAGTGGTGGACATATATGCTGATGTATTTGAAATTCCTACTAAACTACCACCAAAAAGGGACCATGACCACATAATTCCTTTGGTAGTAGGCTCTCAACCAGTAAACATTAGGCCCTATAAAACCCACCTACCAGCAAGATGCAAATAGAAGTATGGTTGCATTAACTTTTTGATGCAGGGGCATTAAGAGGTAATAGGTCCTTTTTCTTCAAATGTTATGGTTAAGAAAAAGGATAACTCTTGGAGGATGTGTGTAGATTATAGACAATTGAATATACAAACCATCAAAGACAAGTTCTTAATCCTCATAATAGAGGAACTCATTGATGAGTTACATGGGTCAAAACTATTCACAAAGCTGGATTTAAGGTCAGGTTACCACCAGATGAGAATGAATGAAGAAGACATAGCCAAGACAGCCTTTAGAACCCATGAAGGCCATTATAAGTTTTTGGTCATGCCTTTTGGTCTCACTAATGCTCCATCTACATTCCAGTCATTGATGAATGAAGTATTCAAGTTCTTTTTAAGGAAGTTTGTTCTTGTTTTCTTTGATGACATCCTCATATATAGCCAGGCTATAGAAGATCATGTAATGCACTTGGAGGTTGTGTTAGAAACAATGAGGCAAAACAGATTGTATGCAAAGAGGGGTAAGTGTGTGTTTGACACCGATAAGGTTGAATATTTGGGACATGTCATTTCTGCTATGGGAGTGGCTACTGACCCAAATAAAGTCAAAGCAATGATAAATTGGCTTGTGCCCAATAATATCAAACAACTTAGAGGATTTTTAGGGTTAACTGACTATTACAGAAGATTCATACAAGGATATGCAAACATCAGCAAACCCCTTACTCAACTACTTAAGAAGAATGCATTCCTTTGGACTGTAGAATCTCAGGAAGCCTTTGAAAGACTTAAACAAGCTATGAGCAGTGCCCAGTATTGAAATTGCCAGATTTCACAAAGGAGTTCACAATGGAAACTGATGCTTCTGGTTCAGGATTGGGAGCAGTGCTATTGCAGGAAGGACATCCTATAACATTCCTCAGTAATGCTGTTTCTACCAAACACCACCTTATGTCCACATATGAAAAAGAGTTTTTGGCTATTGTGTATGCTTTAGAAAAATGGAGGGATACTTGTTAGATAGACATTTTAAGATTAAAATTGACCATTTTAGTCTTAAGTACTTACTAGATCAAAGGATGTCTACACCTACTCAATTGAAATGGCTTCCAAAATTAATAGTGTTTGATTATGAAATACAATACAAAAAAGAAGTAGAGAATGTTATTGTTGATGCCTTATCTAGAATTCAACATCCAGTGGAATTATTCAGTGTGATTTCTACATCCTTAACTACTGAGATTTATCAAAAGATTGTGAGAAGCTGGAGTACAGATGAGAAACTCAAAGAGGTCATTCAACAGTTACAAGTTGGGAAGACTGTCAAGGGATCTTATACATAGGCTAATCAGGAATTGAGGAGAAAAGGTAAATTAGTGGTGGGTGATGATCAAGTTTTAAGGACTGACTTGCTTAAACAGTTTCATGAAGGATCAGTTGGAGGTTATTCTGGGGTAAGCATTACTACTCACAAGATTTATAGTATGTTTTACAAGAAGAATTTAAGAAAACAAGTCAAGAAAATAGTAATGGAATGTGACACTTACCAAAGAAATAAAGCAGATTTGTCTGCATACCCAGGAATCCTACAACCATTACCAATGCCTACAACCATTTGATCAAGTATATCCATGGACTTTGTTGAAGGCTTACCCAAATCACAAGGCAAGACAGTGATCTTTGTGGTAGTTGATTGGTTGAGTAAGTATGCACATTTTATGCCACTTGCTCACCCTTTCACTACCACATATGTTGCACAAGTTTTCTTAGACAACATTTATAAACTACATGGGTTGCCAAACACTATAATTTCTGACAGGGACAAGGTCTTTTTGAGTACTTTTTGGAAGGAGTTGTTTAAACTCTTACAAGTAAAGCTACACATGTCTACATCTTACCATCCTCATACTGGTGGTCAAACTGAGGTGGTCAACAGATGCTTAGAGTGTTACTTAAGATGTATGACAAGAGAACAATCCAAACAATAGATGAAATGGTTGTCTTTAGCTGAATGGTGGTATAACACTAATCACCACTCTTTTATTGATACTACCCCTTTTGAGATAGTTTATGGACAACCTCCATATGTTCATATACCTTATGTGGGAGGTGAAAGTAGAGTGGATGCAGTGGATAGAACTCTCATAGCTAGGGAAACAACTATTGAACTTTTGAAATTTCAATTGAAAAGATCACAAGATAGAATGAAATCTCATGCTGACAGGAACAAGACAGATATACAGTATGAGTTGGATGACTGGGTCTACTTGAAATTACAACCACACAGGCAAGTCACTATTAGAAAAGGCAAACAACATAAACTTTCCCCTAAGTATTATGGTCCATTTCAGATACAGGAAAATGTGGGACAAGTTGCATATAGACTTAAGCTGCCAGCTTCTTCTTAAATCCATAACGTGTTTCATGTTTCCCAACTTAAAAAATGCAGAGGTGTGGTCACTCAAAGTGGACATTTACCAGCTTGTAGAACTGATGGACTGATTTTTGTTGAGCTTGTAGCAATACTATAAAGAAGATTGGCAAAAAGGGGAAACTCCACTATTGTGTTTGTGTTAGTGCAGTGGTCCAATGGGTCCAAAGAGGATGCTACTTGGGAACCCATTAAAGATCTGCAAAAATGTTTCCCTGATTTTCAAGGATAATCTTGAGGACAAGATTAATTTGAGGAGGATGGATTAATAGAAGTTGTTAGTGAATAAGTTGTTGGTACGTGAGGTGTACACTCCTAGTTTAACTAGTCGTGTGAGTTGCACGTGTTAATTCTCCACAACTAACACTAACAGACTTTCCCGCTCAAAAGTCTGTTTAAATATCTAACTCCTCAACTCAATTTATTTCATTATGTTTTGTGTAATTTCTCTCTTGTAATCTTCCACTCATTTCCTTTGTAATAAAAACATTCCATTGTTAATACAATCCTGTTTTTTAATGATCTATTTATGTTCTTGATTGTCTAACAGTTGTAATCCTTTAACGGATCTTTAGTGATCCTTATTGGTGTGTATCATCTATCAAGAGCACAACTTATAACAAAAGGCCCAAAATAAAAAATAAAAATTTACATAAGCACAAATAAGTAGATGAAATCGAGTAAAGCACTTACCGAGTTACCGATCATAGCTAGATTTAAAGCAACTCGAATAATTTTTTTGCTTTCAAATCACATTTTCCCCGGTGCATAAGGTGATGCATGGTTCACGGCCTCCAAATGTGTAACCTTTGCAAATTTCTAGACTGTTAATGTTCTGTCAAATTCTCAGTTTTATTAAGTTTTACTATTTCCGTCAGGATTAGTGACTGTGATAACGGAAGTCAATTCTTATTTTAATCATTTAATAGTTCTATTATTCCTAGAGCTATTTCTTTTTAATGATTATATCTATATTTGATCAATTTCCAGGAGGTTTTCCCACAAATGACTTAAAACGTCAAGCAACGCGTTCTGGCATGTTCGTTTATTGTCCATATTAAATCTAAAACAGTTTATGACTATAAGAGTTATTTATCTATTATTCTAAGTCTAACTAAACTTATTTTTACAATTTATACAAAAACTTTCGAGTCACGTTTTAAATCACGAACAAAGAACGATAGATAACCCGACAAGAGACAAAACAACTAAAAACCTTCCTAGGATGCCAAGAAAGGCCGGCCACCACAAGGAGACCACAAGGCACCATTTTAGGGGCTTGGTCTCATGCATGCATCTCTTATCTTGTCTTATTTCATTTCAAAACACATACATTACACCAAATAACACACACTAAAAAAATCTTTTCTCTCTTCCTTTTCTTCTTGCTCATGTCTGGTCACAAACACACACATAAACATCTTATTTTTTTATTTGATCAAGAACATGAAGGTCTAAGTTCATCCGGGTTGATTCTATTGGTGTTTGGGTATATTGAAACAACATTTGTGTTGTTTATTTAATCTCTAATCCTCTTTAAAACCCTCTTTTTGTAAGTCATTATATTTCAATAATCTTTGTACTTTTGAATGTCTAATGATGTATAAATATTAGTTGTATAATGCGTTTTCTAAAAATCAAAAAGCTAAAACTTGTAAAAATATTGCCAAGGGTGCGTTTGGGGTTCGAAGTCGGGGAAAGGGAAAACAAGGAAAATACACTTTAATATTTTGGTTGTGATGGTTGAATAATATTTTTATATTTAATAGCTTATTTCTTATTTGGCTTAAAAATAAGCTCTCGGATAGCTTATTGTGGCTTTTTCGTGGGCTTATATGTCTCAAAAATATTAAGGGTCAAAAGAAAAGTGGTTTTTGTTATTTCCTACTTTTGTCATATTTTTATAGCTTATTTCAAGAACTGAAAATACTATGTAGCTTAATAGCTTATTTATAAGCTAGATATATTGATTTTGGGCTTATTAGGCCACGACCCAAAAAGGGTGAATAAGCCGTGGGCTTATTTCGACCTTTTTGTGTTTCGACTTATTTTCGTGGCTTTTCGGTTGGCTTATTGTAAATACTAAAATTGCTTATTCACGTATTTTATAACTTTTTTTTTTATTTTGGACTTGTATAAATTTACGAAAGTGGTTGTTTGGGTGGAATTATACATGCCTCGGCCCAAACCAAGCCCAATAAGCTTCGGCTTATTTTTGGGGCTTTTCGTTCGGCTTATTTTCTACTTATTCATAATACTTATTTTGATCGATGCTTTGGCTTATTAATGATAACGGGCCTTTTCATTTACTTGGACTAACTAGTAAACTCAATATTGGGCTAAATATGGGCTAATAACTAAAAACGATGGATTTTGGATTAATATTGGGCCTTAAGGCCCAATAAGTGAAAAACTAGTGAACTTGAGCGTTTAAAACGGATTTTGAAACGATGTATACTTGTATATACTAGAATAGTTAAGATAGTCTTTTGGAAAGCATGTTTTGATAAAACGTCACGAAAACGTAGATTTTGGCATTTCGTCAGAAATTTGTGATTTGAGGAAAGTGTTTGAAAATAAGGTTTAAAGCCTTGGAAAACTTTATAAACGAACGGGTCATGCTGAAATTTAAAAAAAAAAATACTATACTTAGAAATATTTCACAAAAACTTACTTTTTCAAAATCCAACAAGAAGACGAAATAATAATTTATTATTATTTTAATAAATAAAAAAAAGACGAAAAATATTTTTTATAACTTTATAAAATATAAAACGCTTACCATTCATATTGTGTATTGAAAATGTGCTAATACTCATTATATAAACACTTAATCTAGAAAACTTGAGGTATATCGGGTAAATTATCGAAACATATTCCAATTATGGATAATCGTCTATTTAATTAAAGCTTAGAATCTAAAATAGCTTATTGAGGTTTATAGCTTATTAAGTTTTTAAGCTTTAAGTTTTCTTTGCTGAATTTGCCTCCTAGATCATAGAATTTAGATAGTTAAATGTGTTACTTGGATTATTAGCTTATCAAAAGTTAGATCTCTTCCTACATCATACGCTTTCTTAAACAACTTTGTTTTTTTCAAATTGACTTATAATTATTTGTGGTGCAAGCCTTTTAGTGAATCATAGCCTTTTAGAGCTCAAAAGCTCACTTACTGAAAACAGCATTTTCATAAGCTCTTTAAGAGCTTATTTTTGAGTTTCAGCTTATAGTCATTTTATTAAAGTAGCTTAAAAAGTTGTCCTTAACAACTTTTGTTCTTTAAGTTTTTCATAAAAACCAAAAAAAAGGAAGTGAGTCGGGTGTGAGCAAGACACAACCCCCACCTCAACACCCAACCTTTTATAAACACCAAAATACACCCCTCCACTGCCCCCCCCTTACACGCCGTGCCCTTGGTCTTTTTCATAAGACCCTGGCACAATTAATTCTTTATATACAATTTTGGCCAATAAGCCTTATAAGTTGTCAAAGCTTATTTCGCGGCTTATTTTATAAGCTGTGACATGGGGCTTATTTTTCTCTAGATTTAAATAGTTTTAAGCTATTTTCTGTCCTTTTTTACTAGAATTTTTAGAGTTAATTTAGATTTTTTAATCATATTATTTTTATGTAAAAACTTTAAAAAAACCATAAAAAAATAGAAAAAAAAAAAATAAACAAAAAAAATATAAATCTTTTTTAGAAAATTTTCTTTTGTCATAAAGTTCATAGAAAAAAATTAGTATTCGCTTTCGTAGGGTCTAAATTACAAAATTTCGTTTTCTAAAGAACGGGAATTCGTAATATTTTTTTGTTTTGTTTAAACTCTTTTTTCGTCTTTTGCGTGTTTAAATAACGTTCATCATCACTCCGTTTTTGTTTAGTTTTTTTTAAACTTACATTTTAGTCAAATAGACAGTCCCATTTAAACTGTAAAATTTAAGTTAATGTTTAATTATTTAGCAAATACAAGGGTTTTGACCTCTCGTTTTATGGGTTCCACATTTTGCGTTTTAGTTAAATTTGATTTCCCGTTATTCGTATTTATGCTTAATTGTTAAAATTTAATTTTAAAGTTAAAAGTAGTTTAATCAAATCAACCATGTTTCCAATCAAATCATGGTCCGAACGACAAACGTGGTTTCAATTTCACAAATCGTTGGGGAAACGACCCGGGGAATCATACTTCTCGGTAAAGATACGTATTATATTATATATATTTTGAAGAATTTCCTTTTCACCTTTGTCCTCAAGGGTAAATTGGTAATTTTTCATAGTATTATATTATATATTTTAAGCGTATCAAATTTTTGGCGTCGCTGCCGGGGATTTGTGTTACGATTCTCTCGTTTGAAGTTTGTTGATATTAATTTGAAGACCCTTTCATTTTTTAAAGTTTTGTTTTGTTTAAAAAATATATAAAAAATATATATATAAAAAAATAATAATAAATAATTTTCTTTTCTTTTTAGTATAAATAGAAGATTAAAAACAAAAATACAAAAATATTTTCTCTTTCAATTTAAAAAATAAACAAAGTTGGTAAAAGAACACTAACAAATAATACCTTCAATTGAGGTATTATCCATAATAAGTTCCCAACTCAAATCAAAGAATTCAAAACTACCATTTGTGTCATTTACGAAATACGGTCACCTTAAAAAGTAAAATTTTTAAGAGCTACCGTGAAGTAAGTTTGATTATTTGGTTTAAGTTGTCTTCTCGTTATCCGTTAATTTAGTTTGTTTTTAATATACAAAAGTTAAATAAATAAATAAATAAAATAATTTTTTTTAAATTTTCTTTTTCTACTTTGTGCATGCGCACTCGTTCTCAAACCCGCAACCGTAACCGTCAACAACAAAGCCAACC
>BQNB010154761.1:0-11988 GCA_026074375.1 Tanacetum coccineum | reverse complement strand
TAACTTCTTGCCAATCATCCATGGTACCTGTTTGTGAGAATGGTTTTGGGCGATTAATAGTTCTTGTGATTGGGGCGGCATCGATATATAGTACCGCACTCGATCGTACGTGATACTCCGTGTCTATACCATAACTACTAAAAAGTTTGCTTTTCTGACGTGATCGAAATTGATATGCACACAAGTTCAAACCACACTATGAACTGTTTTCAACGAAAGAAAAAAATAGAAACGTATGCTCTTGGATGTTGTCGACAAGAGCCGAGTTTTAGCACCTAAAGACCAAGCCTCATGCTTTTCAATAACAATACAAAAGTTGGTAAGCAATCCAATAATTAGCAGCCAAAGTAGTAAAGAATCTAATAGACGATGTATCAAGCAGACATATACTCTGGTGTTTTTTAAACGATTTTACTTATTTTTTTTTTAACGGCAAAGATGGAATATATAAAAAAAGAGACTAGCAAGACGCTAGAAACTTAAAGTACAATAGAGTCAACAAAAAGAAATACATAACATCAAAAAATGATAAAATCCCGAGACTTTAACTGCGAGGGAATCAAAAGGGATGAAAAAACTTTTGACACGAAGGCCGACGGATCGGTTTTCACTTCGGCAAAAGAAAAACCCCCCATCCCGGAGGCCGAGCCACCGGTTTTCACTTCGGGATGGATTTTGATGAAACCCTCCAAAAGTTCCCGGGAAGAATGAGAAAAGAAGGGGAACCATCCTCAAAATCAGACGAAGATGCCAATACGAAAATATCCTTCCAGCGAAACATTTAACGCCTTCAATAGATTCAGGAAAAAACCAAAGCAGCTTAACCATTGCCATTATGACTGTGTCGAAAAGGGGATACATAAGTCAGTATCTCCACGATTACTTCATATGGTCCCTATGTGATAGCCACGAAAATGAAGAGAAGTACGACATTATCGAATATGATCACTTTTCCTCAAACGGTTGAGGAGATAGAAGTGACGCTATTTCGGTACTCCAAAGCCACCAAACGAACCGAAGTAGTAATATAATAAACATAGAAAAAAATATTGTTGTTTTTTCTCTTTAGGAAGCATGCCCAAGAGTTGATCAATATGAAAGAATCCAAGAAGAGCTTGAAAAAGAGGAATATCACATCATTAAAAACGTGCTTTCCACATATCGGTAGCAATGTCGCATTCGGAAGAAGAAAAAACATGATTAGCAGATTCAACATGGCTTTGCAAGAACGGACAAGAGATGGCCGGAATGATCCTTAACCACGCGAAGAGAGATTCAATCTATGAGGGAAATTTGTATGTCGGTCAGGAAAAGCCTCCACATAATCACTTTGGATCGGGGGATATAGATTTATTCCCAAGTTAGTAGTTTATGAGCAAGAGTGGGAAGGATATTTTGGTCAATCCTATAACGAGCATCCTTAACGGTAAAAGTACCATTACGACCAAGACTCCAAGTACAAGTATCTTCATTGACATCAATATTTAGTTACTTCCATCGATCTATGGCCTATGAGTGTCAAAAAGACCGAGAAACCAAAAGAACCAAAACAATATTAACCAGGAACCAAACCGAATATATTAGAACCATGATCCGGGTCTCGGTTCTTAGAATTCCAAAATTTTAGTTTTTGAGACATTTTGGGTCAAAACCGTCTGATTCCGATAGTCCCCATAAAAGAATCGACTTTTCTAAAAGCATAAAAATCACATACAACTTAAAAAAATATAAAAAAATAAATACACCTTGCCTCATATTAATCGCTAACTCTATAATCTAAAACTCAAAACTCATCAAAAATCAAAATCCTAACCTTTAGTTTATTCCAAATAACCAAACTATTGATTCTTCAATTGCTAATAGCATTCAATAATTCAATATCATTATCAACATTATCCATCAACAGTAACTTATTAAAAATCATTTTTTCTTTTTATCATGACGATGTGAATTAAATTGTGAGAGTCGCTATCATATCTAAGACAATAACAGTAACTAGATATTATAATATGAAGGAGTTATTTCGAACAATTATAAATTTATATTTTGTGTTTTTTACATGTTCATTTAAACAAGGATGCTACTATTGGTACCCCTGACCCACCGAATAATACTAAAAAGGTATAAAATATTTCTTTTGTACCCTCTTTTACAGTACAACGCAGTTTTATATCAGGTTATGTTCCGTATTTTTTGACAGTTTCATACTTTTAACTCGTTAAACTTTATAATTTTTATTCCGCGCTTTCAGTTTCACAGTTTTATAACATAAGCAAAATTATAAAATGTAAAAAAAAAAGACGAAAAAAACCCGGAAAAACAAGGGGGTACAAATGGTGTTCCGGGGTACCTTTAACACAAGCCTTTAAACAACTGAAATTACTAAAGTGATTTGCATGGTTAGAGACATTTCCTTTGTGTTTATATTGTTATAGCATGTTTGCTATGAATGATCGACAACGAAGTCTAGATTTTAAAAAAACACATTTTGGTAATTGTCGGGAATTATCGAAATTCTCGTACTGGAACCGAACCAAAGAACTTGGTACGGTTATTTGCTCCACTTTTTTCTTATTTTTGTTCCTCTGTTCCAGTTTTGATTCAGTCCGGTTCCACCGTTCCATTACCATGGACACATCTATCTCTTTCGTTTGGACATTTACCATTTGCACGCTTATTCCCCACAATTATGATCGTTTACACTTCTTACAAGGCAATGATACTTGCAGGGCCGGCTTTGAGGGTGTGCGGGGTGGGCGACCGCACAGGGCCTCAAAGATTTTAGGGGCCCCAAAATTTGTCCACTTAACAATATGTTAAATATTTAGACAGCTAATTTGCATTATATCTTATAAACAATGACATTTTATATATAAAATTTCTCCTCGAAAGATCTCATTATGTAATTTCGCCCGGGGCCCTCAAAAAATTCAGTATTTTAGAGACGGCTCTGGATACTTGTAGTTTTCAACATGACCAAAACGAAAATAACTCAAGATAACTGCAAACATGCTTGGTTCATATACAAAAAAATAATATTACAATGAAAAAACACGGCTAAGCATATTGAAGGGCTAGGTCAAGGAGGGTATCACTGAGTTGTTTTGGGTCACATAACATCGCCATATGATCCACACCTTTCAGTTCTTTCACCTCCTCTACCGGATTATTATCGATCATCCATTGTTGAAAAACTTTTTTGATGCCTTCATCTTCATCACAAACAACATATAGTCGTCTCACTGAACCATACCCTCCTTTCGTAAAGTGTTTGCCTCCTCTTAGATCCTTCAAATATAATGATCCTGGCCTGATCAATGTTATCCCTAATTCACGATCCTACAATATAATATCAGAAGATAAATAATACACAAATGTAGTTTTTTTTTCTAGTGGTAGTTTGGTATAGGGTGATAATGATAACCTCATCGGAGCAAAGTTGATAGAGCTTCGACGACATAAATTTTGGGCCGAAAAACATGGAGTGTTCACATTCATTTTCGGCATTGAAAGGCAAGAACTTTGTGTCACACCAATCTTCGGCCGGAGTCCTTTCATTATACTTCAAAATAGATAATCATATTAATTACGACTGTATAACTTTAGAAGCACATCATCTTTTGTTACATATATTAGGTCAACCTCTTAATTAGATGAACACAATATATTAAAAAGGAGCTAAAAATGGACTAAAAACTTGTACTTTTTTATCACAAGAAATACGGATCATCCTTGGTTTTAGAACTATTTCATACTAATTATCAAGATCAATTACGTACCTGTTCTAAAACATAAGAAGATATATGTTCGTAATCCGGCATGAAAGCAGAGAGGAAGACGGCAACGGATACCTTTTCCGGGAACTTTTCCATGGCAAGAGCAATGTTCATGCCACCGAGGCTATGTCCGACCAGGACAACCTTCTCCTCCTTTGGTATAATAGCCATAAGTTCTAACAACGGCTTAGTGTAGTCCGAAAGAGTGGCCACTTCTTGTATTACTTTGGTATTTGTTCCGGAGGCAGAGAGATCTAAAGCGGAGACTCGATGGCCAGCAGCCTCGAGAAGGGGTTTGAGCTTGAACCAGGACCATGCTCCATGGCATGCCCCATGCACTAGAACAAAATGCTTTTGTTCATCACCTGTGCTTCCCATGTTACCTTTTTCTTTCATGTGTATGTGAATCAATTTGTTAATGTGTTATAGTTTGTTTGGTTATTAATAGGGGATAGTAGTTTGACTAAAAAAATTAATTATGTAACTAACTACTAATCTAATAAATTAATAATAAGCTGTATAATGTACTAATAGATATGGAGTGGAACCCACGATTAGGGGTGTGTAAAACGGATCGCGGATCGGATCGGATCGGACCGTCGGACCGAACCTATTTTGGTCCGGTCCTCGGTTCATCCTTTTTCTTTATTTTCGGTCTTCGGTCCGGTCCGGTTCGATTCGGTCTTACGAAAAAACCGGCAATTATGTCTTGTTGGATCGAACCGGACCGGACCATTTCAGTCCGATCTTCGATCCATTGTTTTGGTCAAACTCGGTTTCGGTCCGGTCCGGTCTTCGTCAGTCTCGTCTGGTTTTCGGACCGTGAGCACCCTTACCCATGACCATCAAGTATAAAATTGGCCAGTTTAAAACGTTAATAATGTTTAGTGATTAAGGGCATCTCCAATGTACACATAAAAAAATTTGCACTAAAATAGTGTAAAAAGAGCATTTTTATGGCATATGTTTGCATAAAATAAAAGTTGCTCCAATGTATAGCACTAAATTTTTACACTAAATATTTTTAAATAGTTTAAAGTACATATCGACACACTAAATAGAAACATAGTTGGAATAACGTATATCAATCTTGAGCTCATTGTAAATGTATTAATCAAATACTTATGAAAATATAGTTCATATAAATTATATTTTAGATTTTTAGCTAGATATCAAAGCTTTAAGAAATATGTAGTGTTTTAATAAGGTGAATAGTATTAATGATAAGTATAATGTGACACTATATTTAGTATTTTACTATTTATAACATTAAATTAGAGCTAACTATAGTGACAACATTGAAGAAGTGTTTTGGTACATGTTAGCACTAAATTAGTGCAAAAAGTACATTAGTGCCAACATTAGAGATGCTCTAAGAAGCACAACTTGGTTACTAGTTTTTCTACATTCTTTATCTAAATAGAGAAAAATGTTATGTGATCAATAGAAGAATTCAATTTCGATATGAACTCTTTTATCAGTTGATAAAAGTCAAAACTGAATTAGTTTGTTTTATTGATAAAATTGGTGAAAGTTTTAAGTGGTGTTTGTTTTTTTAGAGGTTTTAAGTTTGAATCTGAATAATGTGTTTGAATGTTAAAAGGCGGCTTAAAAGTCTGAATCTAAATCATATAATGCTGTTTGTTTTTAAAATAAAATCCGAATGCTTTAATAAAATATTTTTGTCATGATATATAAAAGATATAGTTTATGGTTCATTACCTAATCTCATAAGAGTATATACTACTATCGTTTAAATAAAATCATAGCACGAGCAAAGGAAAAAAAACATTTGGATGAAGAAAAATATAAAGAAATAAACAAGAATGAGAAAAGCATATTTGTTGGTTGCTTTTATTAAGGTTTCTCAGATGCGGTCCATCATCTTATTGAACGAGGTTTGTAACCCGCGCTGCGTCGCGAAGCGCGAGTTTTTTAAAATTATGACGGTTTTCATTGACGAATAGTGTGAACCTAAGATGTCAAACCACAAACACGCAACTATAATGATATTCATCGTAACCTGATATCGCAAATATAGGAGCATCATGAATGTAATAATTCCTTTTCTACGGCTCGTGATAAAAAAGCACAATCATTTTAACAATTTACATATTAGATGGTCTGACAAATGTCGAAGCATAACTGTTCAAATTACATGTTCTACATACCTCTTTCTACTAAGAAACAACGAAAAACTTGTAACATGATTCTTGCAGGATTCCAACCCATGCATCCCCCCATAACAGCAATCTTGATTGAAGCAATTATATCTGATTCTCTATTCGTCCACACCTGTGTAAAAATGTTTGTAATTTATTTGAGTATAAGTTCTGAATGTTACTCAACGGTGGTCTATTCATGTAACCTAGTAGTACCTTGTAAAATTGAAGCATGATGTTAGTCAAAGACTCTTGAGGTTCATGTGAGCGTAGATGGAAAAAAGAATTGATAGCTTTAATTGCTTCTGTTGATCTATCCAATTGTTTCATTGCTGTTGTAATCTCTTTTAAGGCACTATCAACTCGATCCATGAGCGGTTTTTTCTCAGCTTTATTAACATCCCCCCTTCACAAAACCTGCATACAGTATGGTATTATACATCACTCACAAAACATATTCGATTTACAATTTTCAAGCAATGGAATGTAAGGTCTATCACCATATCCTTTAGTCGTCTCATTTTCAGCAAGAGTAGCCCTTTCACGCAGCTTTTTGCTCTCATTTTTTATTAACCGGATCGAAGATATATATGTGTATCTTACATGTTCCACTAATATCATCAAAATGCCAAAGCCAAACATACATACCAGTTTTCCAATGCCAATAATAGCTACTAACCTTATGTTTGGTGAGTTGCTTGAGCATGTAGAATTCAGTACTCATTAACTAAAAATTATGACAGTTGAGTAGTAATACGTATGGTTGAAAGACAGTTAGGGCGGAGCCAGTTTGTTTATCAATTTAGTCAAGAAGTCATGTCTCAATATATACAATCATGTCTATGTATGACGAATAAAGAAGTTATAATTTTGGAATAATAATAAGTCAGGTAAAAAAACTCACTTAATTTAACGAAAGAACATACCTTTAATTCTCCGACACTGTTTCATCTTCTGAATCCCCCGCAACACTAACGAACCTTGTGCTAAATCTGATCCTGCTTCTTAGAATCAATAAGAAACACGAATACCCTCAAGGACGGAGAAATTCCTTAATTTATACATTATTTTGAGCAATCCTAAATTAGCCTGGATTAAAAAAACACTTACTTAGCACTATAAAATTAATATAATTAGCAAAAAAACACGAAAACCTGAAAACCCTTATGTGGAACATGATGTAATTATTAATTAGTAAGTTTATTTTATTAATAACCTGAATAGTTATTGTTATATAATTAATCCAACCATAATCTAATAGACATGACAATTTTACCTCGGCACGTCATTGGCAACGCTTGGACTGACTTAGAAAACAAAGGTATTCGGGTCATAATGTCAACTATGGCACATTGACCAGACTTCAAGGCTGCCATTATCTCATCCAATGATGCAATCGACTTATCTGCCCTCGGTGACACAACTGTCTTAGTCGATATGGTAGTGTTGTTGGTCTTCAAGAGAAGAGGCCCTGACTCAGCCACCCGTGATGTCTCCTTGTCTAATACAGCGTATATAGTCTGTCAATAAGAATTAAACTGTAATCAAACGGTTTGTTAAAGAAGTAATTAACACATGATTCTTTGTTACCTGTAAGGACAGGATATGTTTTTGATTTATCGTCTGGGTCGCTCACTTTGTAATGCGACTGATTGTATGAAACAAAATTGAAAGTGTGTTGGGAATGCATTGGCTTAGATGTCTTCAAACTTCATAAACCTCCCGTATTTAAGACTTGTTTTGTGATGCAGTGTCTATTGCTAGTTCTTTGTCTCCATGCACCCAAAGCTGGAAATGTGATATGCTTTTTCTGTTTTCAATTCCTGATTGAAATAACCAATGTCTTTTGCGTCCATGTTTGTATGGTCATAATCAAGGGCAGGAACCGCACTGTCCACAACTATCTTACTTATTAATCTTCTTGTACTAAAATTGGCTGTTCAAGCGTTGGCTTGAGGTTAATGTGACACTCAGTCACATTCCATTGTACTTATTGGTTTTTGGGTGATTAATATATTTTACCAGGGTATCGTCCCTTTTACCCAAAAAAAAAATTGAATACCTGAGATGAGAAAAAATAATGCTTGTAAGATCGAGAGATTGCATAAGAATTGGAGACTTCAAAGTCTACAAAGCTACAGAGTAGTTGACGACACTGACTTCCAAAACAGAAGTGCTTTAAAACAAAATTCAAATTACTGCTTTCTAAACTAACTTCATCACTCAAACGTCTCTGAAAGTGATAGAAGCCATATTTCTATGAGTGACATCACATTTCAGATATAGAGTGATAAAGGCAGCATATTAATATATTATCATTTACCAACACAATGACCGGAGGGTGTTGTTCGTACAACTGCTATCTTAGATATGAAGTCAGTCAAAGCGGTGATCTATCCAATAAAGATTATGGGCCTCTCCTTTATTACCAACTTCAAATTTAGGAAATAAGTTGGTGGTTTACGTACTATGTCGTTTAAGTTTATCAAAGTAATAAGAAAATAAGGCAGCAAAATATTTGCATTACTTACAGAGACTTCTTTGTTTGCATTGATGGCCGTAAAAAAATGATTATTCACCTGCAAATAGTCATAAGAAGAGCCCATTAGTGGTTTGGCCTCTAATATTTTCTTTATATGCGTGGCGTATTATAATCCTAAGATGAGAAGCGAATTAGCTGTTTTTGAATTATGATTAAATTGTCCCGTACCAAAACCGATTGACCATATGATAAGAGGTAAAAGACATATGACAAAGTCGATGTATAAAATTTAATAAAAATCAATTTTTAAGTAGATATTTAAACCCAAAAGTAAATCAAAAGAATCAATAAACGACCTCTGATTCTACATTTTTTTATAAGATTTCATATAATTCTTCTAAACAAATTTGAATACTTTGAATAAGGTGTGTTTGGGTGAACCAAAGACCGACCATACCAAACGTACCCTTAAAAAGTTACAGTATCATGTCTCAATATGTTATCTAACCGTTGTCCAAGTCATACACATCAAAAACACACACCATTTATGGTGTGTACCAAAAACATACCTGATGATGTCGATCCCCACTTGCTCGCCGCGCCTGGTAGCTATAAAAGGTATTGGTGATGCGTGGTTCTTCAATTGCTGCACGTTTGTCCAGCAGCGTCATCGCCTGCCCACAAAAAAGAAAAAGGTAATTCACTAATTCAATGCATAACAAAAATAGAACTCTAAATTTTTTATAAAAAACGAAACCTTTTTCTGGTTTTTTTAGCGCTGATCTTTTTTCTTCTTTTTACTCATCTTTGAAACCCGACTTGGAGAAGTGTCAATAGCTGCGACTGGTTGCGCGTCAAAACAGTTATGCAAGGCCCGTATTGACACCTGAAAATGTTCTGGAAACCTGTCACATTCAAACCTGTCACACACCTTAATTCAATGCGCGTCAAAACGTGTCTTGTACAACTTTTAGGACCATGATATAAAAGTAATAAATTATCAAGATGAATAGAGCCTAAATTGTCTAATTTATGGAGTAGAGGGAGGATCGCTAAGCGCCTACGTGTGTGGGAAAGAGGCAAAACTTCAAAACATCATTTTGGCCTAATGCTCAACCCCAAACTCCTTTGTGTAGGTATCCGAGTTCGGCATCTTTGATTTTTTTAGATTTTCTGTTTTTACTTATTTTCGTTTCATAGGCAACTCATATGAAAACAGTGATTTATGAATTATGCCTAGATGTAACATTCCTTACTGATTTTACATTCCCTAAAAACCTCGACAATAACACAGTTTCCAATTTGAACTACCCATCAATTGCAATTTCAAAATACAAAAGGAAATAGAGATGAATAAAAAGAAACGGTTAAGTGTTGTTTGGACAGATTTGATTTAAGGGACTGTTTGGACAGATTCAGTCTAAGGGGTTATTTGGACACGCGTAAATTATTTTAGAGATCGATGAATCTGTAGTTCAAATTAAAAGTACGTGTTCAGGTCGTAGCTTTGATCTGCTATTCAGAGCTTGATATGTTGTTTACTCGTGAATGATGTTCAGAGCTTGATATGTTGTTTCACTCGTAAATGGCGTTGGAGCTTGTCTATTTTCCCGGGCTGAAGTTGTGTCACCTGAACCGATAGACAACATACCGACATGTCAGAAGTCAACCTAATTCATGCTCATTCGGGTGACATTTGCAACCACTTGCAACTAATGTATACAGATAAAGAGGAAAAAATAAAACTTATGACTGCCCCTCACCACAAACAGTGAGATGGTTCTTCATTGGCATATTAAATTGTATGGCCGTAAAAAGAAGTTACCTGAACCTTAATATCGAAGTAAATCCTTGCGTTCTGTTGATTACATTCTTATGGTTGAATATCAGGATGTATCTATTAGAACATTTGTATCTCGCGCCTAAATCCTAAGTATCTTACATTCTTATGGTTGAACACGTTTTGCCTATATAAAACATTTCGATCGTTAACCATATCTCACGCGCGCACGCCGACACATATACACACAGTTTACCCTTTACTACAAAAACCATGCGTCAACCTCGTTTATATCATATACAACTCCTAGTCATTTAACTAATATTCTCAATATATGTATGGAGGTGTTTGTTTATCCCGGTTATAACTTATCAAGTTTATAAGTTGAAGCTGATAAGCATAAAAATTGCGACCTTATTAGATTTCCAATAGTTTAATAAGCTCATAGGTTGGCCAAATTAATCATATTTTTAACAAATGAATATTAGAAACAAAATCAAAAATCATGTAGCACCTCAAACTATTGTAGTCTCTTTTTTGTTCAGCTTTCAAACGGCCAAGAATGCTCCATAACTCTCCCACAGTAGATGTAATCCTTAAAAGCAAGAGAGAAGTATGTGTGTGATGGTGTGATCATCAAAAACCAATCGCATAAAGATATTGAGAATATTAGTTAAATGACTTTACCTTATGTGACTTTATCATATCAGATTTCGGTTGGTATGGAGGCGGTGGATCTGTGAGAAAGAATGGGGGGATTTGGTGCTTAATTTGGTGTGCGTGTGGTGTAGGTGTGAGGAAGAGAAGACACGTGTGAGATACATGCCATCAATAATAAAAAGAAAGAAAAAAATGGGCCGGGTCGGGATGCATTTAAGGCATGCATCGAAAAGGCAATCCTGCTCTTTAGTATAAAGGAGTAATTATAGGTCATTCATAGGTTTTACTCTGTGAAATCTAAAAAAAACAAACAAGCTAAATGTTAAAAAATCTGACTGATTCAGTATTTAGATGTTGTTCAGACATTATAATTATATAACAATTGACAGGATTGTTTTGAATATTTTAATGTTAAAATCGGGTCTAAAACAATTTTTAATGTTTAAGTCGGGTTTAAGTCGGGTCTTGGCCTCTCTTAGTTGATTTTTATATTATTAACCCGAGTTTGGGTAGGCACCCAACTAGGTCCACCCGTTGGCTCCATTTTTGCTACTGTGTCTCTTCTTTAGCTTTTTGACCCGGATAGTAGGTAGCCAAGATCCTACGTCTCTCAAATCAGTAACACGTAGCATCATGCGTGTCTAACGACTTTTATATAATACGGGCGATGATGAGATTTGTTTGCCTTTGTTATTTCAGAAAGCGTTGTTTGTCGAAACCCGGATCTTGGCGGGGCGACCACGTGGTTGTAGCCATGGCGGGTTTTCGGTACCGCTTCCATACTCGCAGGCTTGAGCCTCCTTATAAAAGGGTATGAGCATACTCGCAAGCCTAGTCATCCATCCCCCTTTTCCCCTCTATCTGTTTTCCTAAACACGTGCATAAGCTATGGTTTGTTTAGTATTTATCCTATATTTGCAGTTTTGAACTTCAGTTGCTTATATCTTGTGCCTACGCCTAAGGTGTGTAAAAATAAATGCGAAATGATGCTTATGTTACGCATACGCTGTGATATTGTCGGCGCAGTTATAAAATCGGATCGCTCCAGTTTCCGTTCTATCTCTTATCCGGCTTTCTGACCCGATAATCGTAGGTAGCCAATATTCCACTAACTACCTACCGTATATC
>BQNB010154760.1:0-15475 GCA_026074375.1 Tanacetum coccineum | reverse complement strand
CCCTAGGACTGCCCCAATTGCAAAATCACTTGCATCATACATGAGTTCGAAGGGCAAGTCCCAGTCGGGAGCAATCAAAATCGGAGCCTCAGTCAATTTTCTTTTAAGTGTATTAAAGGATTCGATACACTCTTTTGAGAAGAAAAATGGAGTCTCTTTTTCAAATGGGATAGGCATGTAGAGAAAGAATCCTCGAAGACTAAAAAGTCATCCATAAACACTTCCATTGTTTTTTAGATCATGTCGTGGAAGATTGCCATCATACATCGTTGGAACGTGCCAGGTGCATTGCATAGCCCAAAAGGCATGCGACGGTAGGCAAACGTTCCGTATGGGCAAGTAAAGATTGTCTTTTCTTAGTCCTTCGGGTCTATGGGAATCTAGAAATAACCCGAAAAGCCATCGAGGAAACAATAGAATTGGTTTCCCGCGAGTCTTTCGAGCATATGGTCCATGAAAGGTAATGGGAAATGGTCCTTTTGGGTAGCTTCATTCAACTTTCTATAGTCGATGCACACTCTCCACCCTGTGACCAATCGAGTCAGAACGACGGTCATGCCACCCTTCTTCGGTACACAATGCACCGGGCTTACGCACGAACTGTCAGAGATCGGATAAATTAATCCGGCGTCAAGAAGCTTTTCAACTTCTTTCTTGATGACGTCATGGATTTTCGGATTTACCCGCCTTTGATGCTGAACCGTTGGTTCGTAGTCCTCTTCCATGAGAATTTTGTGGGTACAAAACTCTGGGTCGATACCCTTAATATCGGAGAGTTTCCAAGCGATGGCTCGCTTGTGGGACTTTAGAACCTCGATTAGAGCGGCCTTTTCCTCATTCTTCAAATCTTTTGCAATTATGACGGGCAACTTGTCGTTACCCTCCAAAAATGCATATTCTAAATGAGGTGGCAAGTCCTTGAGTTCAACCTCAGGGGGCTCATTAACTGAAGATTTTTCATTGTTTGCTTCACAAATTTTAAGATCTTTTCGAGTTTCTGGAAAATAATTTCCTTGAAGAGGTGGTAGTGGTTCACTATTAAGAATTGCTTCGAGGAGAAGAATGTCCCCATCAGGGTCATAATATGTTGGATCAACTTTCGGTGAAGTTGGATCATCCTCTATAGCAAGAAAAGAGTCGGCTTCTTCGAAAAGGAACGTGCCAGGTGCATTGCATATCCCAAAAGGCATGCGGCGATAGGCAAACGTTCCGTATGGGCAAGTAAAGGTTGTCTTTTCTTGGTCCTTCGGGTCTATGGGAATCTGGAAATAACCCGAAAAGCCATCGAGGAAACAATAGAATTGGTTTCCCGCGAGTCTTTCGAGCATTTGGTCCATAAAGGGCAATGGAAAATGGTCCTTTCGAGTAGCTTCATTCAACTTTCTATAGTCGATGCACACTCTCCACCCTGTGACCAATCGAGTTGGTATAAGATCATTTTCATCATTTTTCACGACGGTCATGCCACCCTTTTTCGGTACGCAGTGCACCGGGCTTACCCATGGACTGTCAGAGATCGGATAAATTAATCCGGCGTCAAGAAGTTTTTCAACCTCTTTCTTGATGACGTCATGGATTTTCGGATTTACCCGCCTTTGATGCTGAACCGTCGGTTCGTAGTCCTCTTCCATGAGAATTTTGTGGGTACAAAACTCTGGGTCGATACCTTTAATATTAGAGAGTTTCCAAGCGATGGCTCGCTTGTGGGACTTAAGAACCTCGATTAGAGCGGCCTTTTCCTCATTCTTTAAATCTTTTGCAATTATGACGGGAAACTTGTCGTTACCCTCCAAAAATGCATATTCTAAATGACGTGGCAAGTCCTTAAGTTCAACCTCAGAGGGCTCATTAATGGAAGATTTTTCATTGTTTGCTTCACAAATTTTAAGATCTTTTCGAGTTTCTGAAAAATAATTTCCTTGATTGGGAGGTGGGGGTGATGGATCACTATTTAGAATTGCTTCGAGGAGAAGAATGTCCCCATCAGGGTCATAATATGTTGGATCAACTTCCGGTGAAGTTGGATCATCCTCTATAGCAAGAAAAGAGTCGGCTTCTTCGAAAAGGAGAAAATCACTGTCCCCGAATAGAGTTAAAGTCGGAGATGAAGTATAGACGATTGGATCATAGTAAGGAGTGGGATCGCCACTCGAGATCACATTTGAGAAACCAAGAACTTCTTTAGAGTATTCTTCACAAGCCATATCAATGACGTCAATTCGGTTTCCGTCATATGATTGTAATTAGCCGTGTATCTCGAAGTTTGGTCCAAATTAAATGTAATGGCCTCTCTGCTAACACGAAGGGTTATTTCACCTTCGTATACATCTATCAATGCACGGCTGGTCTTTAAGAAACTTCTCCCGAGAATTAAAGGTACTCGGGGGTCAGGCTCAAAATCGACGACTACGAAATCTGCAGAAAATTGGAACTTTCCCACCGTTACATAGACGTCTTCAACAATACCAACGGTCAGCTAACTCTAGCGTCATGCAAGTTAGGGTTAGTTCGGGAAGAGAGAGATTTTTCCAGATGGAATATGGCATAAGATTAATGCTTGCGCCAAGATCGGCCAAGGCGTTACATGTATTAATCCCGGAGAATTCAAATGGAATAAGAAATCGGCCAGGGTCTCCAAGTTTCTTTGGTAGCTTGTTTAGGAGAAAATCGGGAGGTCGAATTTGATTTGAAATCGGGGCTCGATAACCGGTGTTTCCTTGGTTGTAGTTAGTTGCGGCTGCTTGAGAGACATATTCTTGGATATTATCTCGATAAACATTGCCAGGATAAGTGGTGGATGCGACAGTTTGGTAGAGGATGAGCTCCACCGCAAGTTACATAACTTTCCTCAACCGCTTTGACGGGAGTAGGAGTGGGAGATTGATTTTTCTTATCAAGAAGTATGCTTTGACCATATCTTCAGCATCAGCATCCTCAGGAAGAGATTTCCGGGGGTGAGAAGTGCTCGACTCACTTTGGCCATACATCCGGTTTGTTACGTGAATTACGAACTTTGGATTTGCTTTCAATGATTCTTAGGCAATCACGAGGCATTTTATCCAAAAAGTTGCCACCCACGGCAGAATTTAACGAATCTTGATCGTTAGAGTTCAAAGCATTATAGAATGTATCAAGTTGATGCAATTATGAAAATCCATGATGTGGGACATGCCCGAAGAGATCGTTAAATCGGTTTCCCATGCTTCAATAAAACGTTCCATCAAATATTTGTTGATAATCTCGTTGATTTCATTTCGAAGATTTGTTGTTTTAGACGGAGGGAAAAATTTGTTGAATGCGTTCGAAACAAAGATCATCCCATGTTTGAATCGAGCGAGGGGTTCTTTTTAAGCCAAATTCGGGGCTGCCACCTCGGGGAAATGGGGAAAAGCACATAAGCTTTTACCGACGTATCGGGAACTTTCATCGTAGAAGTGCTTTAGAAGTGATTATTGTTGAATTTATGGATGTGGGGCCTTTGGGGATCTTCTTAGTCATGTCTAATGAATTGCTTGTTATTTGAACGAGGTTAAGAAATAATGTGCTTATGCTCAAAGTTGTCCCGCGGCGATTTTAGGCACAACGATTGGGCCTCGTAAAACCCGCGGGTGGGTGCTTCGAGCAATTTGAGCTTGTTGGGTATCATCCATCAGAGCTAGGGGAGGAGCTGGATTTTCAATTGGTTCTTCAAGGATTATAATTGTTCAACACAGATTGGTTGGTGCCTTGGTGTTGTTGATTATGAAGATTACGAGATTGGGAACGAGTGTGCATACACTAAAAAAGAAAATTTACACTAATTTTTTTTCTTTTTGGTTTATCAAAAGTAAATTCACAATTTATTTTAATAACGGACAACGAAAAAGACAACTTAAACCTAATAATCGACAAGCTTCTCGGTAACTCTTCGAAAGAAAAAGCACAAAAGGAGCGGAGGAATATGGAAAGCGCGAAAGCTATTAAAAAAATCCTTTTTCTTTAGGGTTCAGTAGTTCCTAAGAAACAACCCGCTTTATACCCCTCTTAGAGTTTGTTTATCTTTTAAAGGTGAAACCGTATCTCGCAAGTTACACATAAGGAAAGTTTTTAAATCTTTTGTTCGAGTTGGGAACCAACAAGTTCACCGGAAGTTATTATGATAATACCTCAATTGAGAATATTATATTTTGGTATTTTTACAATTTGGTATTTTATTTATACTTAAAGACAATGTTTAACTTTTTGGTTTTTCTTGTTTTTTTTAGTTTTTCTTTAAATGATAATTATACTAAAAAAAAAATGAAAATATTTTTGTTCATTTTTGGGTTTTTTTTTTTTTTATATGATAATATTTACAGATTCAAAACACAAAATGGCAAAGTAACGATAATCGGTTTTCACAGCTCCCGGCAGCGAGCCAAAATTTGATTGAAGTTCTAAACTTATAATAATATATATTATAAAATAATACAATATATTAAATAAGTTTATCTAAAAACAATCAATGGAAACGAGAAGTGGTTACAGATATCCCGGGTCATTATCCCCATCGAGGCTGTGCTGGAGAATCGATACAGTCGGAATATTTGGAGTTTGAATGAGTTTAATTGTTTTGAGTGTGTAATATCTAAATTAATCATAACAAGCAAAACCGATTTGAGAAAAACATAAAAAATGAAAGCTATATAACTTCAAATCTAAAAACGGGACGAAAAACTAGGGTCAAAATAAAACCTAAATTTTGCTAAATTAACCCTAAAACAACGTTTAAAAAGCTAAAATTTAGATTCTACAAATGTACAAATAAACGAAGTTTAAAAAAATAACTAGACGAAAACGGAGGTCGTTTGACCCAAAAACGAGTCAAGACAAGAACCGTACCCGAGCCCCGTTCTTTAAAAATCAAAAGTTTGAAGAATTATCCCTACGAAAGTTTTTCTATTTTTCCTACGTTAAAATTTGACACTAAAACAAATTTCCTAAAAAAGATAAAATATTTTTTTGATAATTTTTGTATTTTTATGAAATTTTTTAAAACTTTTAAAGAAATTAAATTATTAAAATACTAACAACTATTTTTAAATAATCTGAAAAATTACTTAAATTGCTTTACCTATAAATAATCCTAAGAAAAATAAGAAAACCCGAGATAGATTGAGCGTATGAATAAGCTCAAAATATGTGGAAAGAGGCTTATAGCTAAAATGCGGCCAAAAACCCCCTTTTATACCAAAGTGCCCAGGGTCTAACAGAAAAGACCCCAGGGCACAGGCAAGTAAGAGTGTTTATAAAGAAGGGTGTATTGAGGGTAGAGACCCGGGTTCGAGTCTTGCTCACCCGGGTTTACAATTATCTCCCTCTTCCCCTTCTTTTTTTTAAAAAAACTAAACTTTTTAACCAAACTTGATAAGCACATGGGGCTTATCATTTTTCATAAGTACGAATTTTTGTGAATGCTTATAAATAAGCTGGAAAAAGGGTTTTTTGTTGGCAGAGAGCTTATAAGCTTAAAGGCACATGTGGCTTTTTCTTTTGACTCTTATGAACAAATAAGCAAAGAAAGTGGGAAAATGAGCAAACACGACTTAACACACATTCATAATGAACTACTAGGAACAAAAATAAGCAAATGAAATAAGCCCAATAAGCCAAAAATTGGCTTAAACACTCAGCAGTACTAACTTAAGAGTTAGTACTGCTAGGTTGTTTAAATTGAGGTAAGGCAAAATTTGGCTTTTTGATTTGGACTTTAAACTACCAATAAGCAAAGAAAGTGAATAATAAGCAAACACAGGCCACAAACAATCCTAATAAGCAAGTAAGAGCTAAAAATCAACCACTAATAAGCCCCTAATAAGCTAAAAAAAAGAAGTTAAAGCTATTTACTACAATAAACTAAGTAAGAAAGTCAATAGCCTAATTTGAGCTTAAATTTAAGCTACCTAGAGGCCAAACTAAGGTCTGAAAATCTAGGGCATAATAAAGGGGCTTATTGGCTTTCTAGAAAAGCCAAAAGCTTGAGCTAAGGTCCTCTATTAAGCTAGAACAGTGGGCTTAAAGGTGGTGGTTTAACACCAGGGCAGTTTTAAACAAAAGTGTTTTTGTGAAAAAGTGTAGCTTAAAAATAAGCTTCTTAATAAGCTTAAAAACAAAAACTTAGTTAAAACAGATGAAAAATACCTTGAAATGAACTTGTGCACAAACTTTTAGATCCTAAAACACTGATTTACCCTCTGGTTTTTGAGAATGAAAATGGGGCACATTTTGACCCTTTGAAAAACTCAAAGTTAAGATGACAGTTTTAAGAAAAATGCAAGTACATTCTAAACACTAAACTAGCTATCTTTGACACACAAAAAGGACATAATTCTAAACTACAACTTAGGTTTTCTAAAGTCTAAGCCAATAAGCACTTTGAACTTCTTTTAAAACTAACAGACTTAAGAGACAAATGAGAAAACTTGAAAATCAACTTTTAGACTTGTAAACTTTTGAAAACAGTCTCACAAGAGCTTAATAATACTAATCAAAGTTGACCATATGACCACAACCCATTACCTTACCATTTTGACCCATTTTGGGCTTAACCCAAACACCTCTTTATAATTTTAAATACGGATTTTTAGCACTTATAAAGACTAATTTAAGCACAAATTTTAAAAGACAAGTATTGAACAAGCATAGTTAAGCACTAAAGGGTAAGAGGCAAAAGCAAATAAGAAATAAGGACAAAATATAGCTGAACAAAAAACTGATGCTTGCTACAGTAACGTAAGCAAAAATTTTATAAGGAATGTGTACGTTTGATCCTTGCTCATAAACAGGATTAAATGAAACCTAAAATAAGCTTAATCCTACCCTTAGCTTTATAAATAAGCTTTACTAAGCACCCCAATCGAGCCATCCATTTCTTTTTTTTTTTTTATATGCCTTTCATTCCTTAGCTTATCAAACAGTGATTTTTTCTTCTTTTAATTTTTCTTGGTATCTTGTATCAAAGTTTGAAAACAGATTGTAAAGTGCTTATATAAGAGCTTATATGACTTTTTAAAAGAAACACAAGTTGAAATCAAAATTTGGAAAACACAAGTGAAAGATAAAAAACTGAACTTTTCATTAAAACTAAAGAAAAGAGTACAATTACATAAAAGCAAACTAAGTTAAAAACTGAAGCTGAGCTAAAAAACTACATGGGTTACCACAATGGCTTACAAGCTTTTATAGAAACGAGCTAGGGTTTTTGACTTTGGCCTCTTCTCTTCTTCTCTTCACTTGTGTGCTTCTTTGTAGAGACATAAACAGCTCTTTGTGCTTGTTGTGAATGTGTAAACACAAGTCTAATCCTGGCCCTTGGTTTTTCTTGGTGCCCACTTAAACTCATCAAAACCCTTGATTGTTCTTGGCCAATAAGGTGATTTAGGATTGCCAGCTTGGATAACAGCCCATGTGGGGGTGGGACTTAAGAGAGTGAAGGGTTTGGAGGGACATGGGGAGGTCAACGAGGTGGAAAGGGACAGGATGTGGGGTTTATGAGTTTGGCGGGAAACATGTGGGAGAGATGTACAGTGGTTCAAAATAGGTTTAAACTTTGGGGACTTGGCAATTTTAGTCCCCAAAAGTATATATCTCTCTTTCAAATTTCGTCCTTGTGTTTAATGATAGTTTTGGAAATTGGCAGAAACACCCCCAAGTGTTATATAGTGTGTTGCAAGTTAAGTCCTTTTGGTGTATGACTTTTGAGGGTTGGCAGAAATGGCCCATGTGGTATATCTTTGGTGTATTGGCAGATTGGGTCCCTCACAAGCATCTTCTCTATTTCCTTCATTAAATAAGTTAGGGACTTGGCAATTTTGGCCCCTAAGCTTATTTTTCTTCACTTTTTGACTTTGGATTTTATCGGGTTGACTTTTGGTTGACTATTTTAGATTGGGCCTTATCAGGACTTGTCTTTACTACGCTTTTCCATTCCGTGTCCATTTTGTCGTTTTGGCGTCGTTTTTGTCCTTTTCTTAGATTTTCGTTCTGCAAACATATCAGCAAAACAAGCTTATATTGGCATTTTTAAGTCCATTTTTGGTTATTTTAACTGGTTTTTAAAGGTAAAAAGGTATGTGTAATTTATACAAATACCACCTGCTAACAAAAAAAAAATATAGAACATGTAACTATGTAATAGAATGTAAGTAAATTAGCCTAGAGACTCTTTACACTATGTATATATATTATTATAATATATAGATCTATATATATATATATATATATATATATTTATTTATATATATATTGGTCAAAATTTCGGGTTAACGAAACATATTAATCAAGAGATTGAGTTGGACAGTCAAAAGCCTAAAGGCAAAAAGAGTTTGTACGACTTCTAATATATGCTTTCTTTTTCATAGATAAGGTATGTTCTAACATTGAGAATCTCACTTGAAAGGATCCCCCATATTTGTTGTGTTTCTAGTATCTGATGTTGCATTTCGTGCATTTAGAAAACATGATGATTAGTGTGTAATAAATACCAAAATAGTTCAACTATAATCGTATATAATTGTTTAAGTCGCTCATTACCCAATCTGTTTTATGAAATACCTGTGCCGTATTGTCTTCTTTCCCCAACTTTATCATTTCTTTGTGCAGTGTTTTTACTTCTTGAATTTCTAGGTTCCTGATAGATATGGACTTGGTCGACAAAAGAATTTCTCTGCACCATATATTGTGAAGGAGCTTAATCCTAAGGTGATTATGTGTAGTTTAAGGTTGCGAATGCTACTAATACTATCAGAATTTACATTTGTCGGGTAGTTATAAGGAAAAAACTAACGATTTAAAAATGTCATTCATAAACACAGGTTCATGATTCCTTTCAATAACCTTGAACTTAAGTATCTAAGAACCTAATCATATATAGTTCCAGTTCAAACTTTCAGTAGAATTACAAAAATAAGGAGACATTAAAGTAGATTTCACATTATCGGAATATTAAAAACTATGATCATGAACATAAAGGCTTTACTGGGCATGTGACTTGCAACTGGTTTGAAATTATTTTTTAGATAAGTCCCTCTTGACATACCCTTATCCGCGACCTTCATCCATTGCCACAGCTCTCGAGCCTCTATCAAGCACTTGTGGGTGCACAGTATTAGTTCTAGCTCCACTTCCAGTTCTGAATATTGTTCCTGTACTTTAGATGTCTTTGTGATTCCAACTGCAGCAACTGTTATCTATTAAATTGTATCAATATTCATGTCACCATTTTTACATAGCTTGTAAAGAGGTATTCAGAAAAGCTTATTTAGGTGCTTAATAACTTATTGTACGTTAGAAAATCGATTAAGAATTCTTATGTATCTTATAATAACTGTCTATTACATTTTCATCTTAATATGCTTCAAAGTAAAAAAGATAATTGTACTACTTTTTTCAATGTATAACATGAAATTTGATTGTGATCTAGTGCAATTTGAAAATAATCGATATTTCACATATATCTGTTAGAGGGCACCTGATATATCATTCAATGATAAATAATAAACACACCATTTAGGATTCCAATATTAGACCTTAAAGATAATGAAATAATCAAGAGAGAGGCAACCCTAAAAGGATCTTGACACCAACTTATTTATTTAAATTCAATAATCTGCAGGTGTCATGGAGAAAGTCACCGAGTGTCTAAGTGTAACAATTTATTCATGTATTTAATCTGCATGTTTTTGTGTTATAGGCCATAAAACCTAGGTTTTGTTATGTTTGGGCCATGAAAAACTAACGGGCCTGGTTTTACCCGAAGAAGAACTGACCATCTTAGCTAGTGTCGCAACAATATGTAAGCGACTTGTTTATGGTTTTCTCCTCCGAGGAAAGGAGCTTGTTGACTAGTGATAGTAACTCTCCGAGGTTGGGTACTCGGGGAGTTGAAGTAAGGCAAAAAGGTGCTTCGTGATCCCGGAACCACTATAACTTCATCGTGTCCGGTTTGCATTTCCTTTCACTTTCTCTTTACGATTTTATTTTATTTATCGCATTTACTTTTATATTTGCATTGTGGTTCATAGGTGGCATATTGTATTAATTATGATTGTGCAGTATTTGTAGTTTATATATTGTGGTGAGCTTATATTGTTAAGATATGTGACTAGTTGTTGTAAACTTATTATCGATACTTACTCATATTACGTCTAACTTGATTGGAGATTTGATATAAAAGAATTAAAGTTTTTAAATGGAAATGTATTCACCCCCCCCCCCCCCCTGTTACAGTTTCCACAATTGTTTCAGGAGCCACGTTCGCTCTATTTTTCCAAAACAAATAGTTTTTTAAATAGAGTACGTCCTTGTATAAATTACCATGAAGGGAGATTAAATATGAAAAGTGTTTGTTGTTTGATTGTACGAGTTTTTGTTATTAAATATACTTTGTTACTAGCTTGAAGAAAATTTTTTCTCTAAAGAACTTGGAAGTGCAAACTTATGTTTTGTCTAAGTCTAAGAGTAGAAATGTGTCTTCTAAAACACGAAATTTAGTGCTGGTATAACTTTTTTTAAGTCCATGTTCTACAGTTAGTCAACAAATGATTTTGAACACTAACGTGTTTTGGGGTCATGGTGGCGTTTGTTGCAATAAATGGTTAAGGCGGCCCCCATATAATATTGAGGGCCGTCACCTTAATGGGGTTCGTTTGTTTGTTCGTAAGAATTTGGTAAACTACAAAAAAAATCATATAAAATCAACGTAAAGTCTGTTAGGAAGTTGGCAGCCACCTGCCGATTGTTAAAAGATATTTGAGTCTACTTTTATTTAAAGAACTTCCAAAGACTTCAAGTTCTTAACTTAAACAAGTCAGAAATCGAAAATACTACATAGTGGTCAAACACTTTGATTCCTGTTTTTAAAACACGTAAAACTTGTATTTTACATTTTTCTTTTGAAGTCGGCATTTATAGTTGATGTATTTAAAAAATTAATGAATTGTCCTTTCCAAAAATAATTGATCTAATTATTTTTTTTAAAATGGGAGAAGAACTATTTTATTTCTTCAAATTTAATCTAGCTAAGATATTACATCGTCTATATCTAATACACCAAACCAAACGACGAATATCTTTGTATGTGTATGCTAGATGATATGTTGTTTACTTGGTTTCTTTTTTTTTTTTTTTTTTTTTATTTTTCTTAATAGATATTAATAACGTATCATTACTATTTGTAATTAAGCTAATTATATATCTAAACACATGTGCCATGTATTCTATTTGTATGTTACTAGTTTTCAGGATTATTGCCTTATAGGAATTACGATAGATTTCGTGCGTTTTAGTTGCAAAAATTGTTTGTGGCATTTTGCATATAGGCATAGATCATATATTTACAAGTGTACATAAACATCTTGTAGATCATTTTTGGTGTAGTAATTTTTAGGATGAGAGTTCATAGTTTTTCAAGTGTGTGGAAAATTAATGTCTAAGAATCATATGTTAAAATCCGTCACTTAAAATATTTTCAAACATTAACTCTCTTCCAACAAGTGTCTAAATCTTTTCATTCAATCTTGCGCTGTTTGACTTACGGTTGGTATAAATCAAAATAAAAGATTGTATTAATACTTGGTAATTAAGTAAAAGAAAATGTGTTTTTAAACCTTTGCTTATGCTTGCATTGTTTCTATTACACACAAACATATTTCACTATTCTTTGATAAACGTTTTATAGTATTTTACCAAAAAGCTATGTGTTGTATAAAATATGGTTAGGAAAATTATTTATATTACTATAAAAATGTCAAAAACTTTTCTTACCGGGATAACAAAATTATTTTTTCGCACAAGCAAAATATACTGACAATCTTGAAGTAAGAAATTAACTTGTCGTTATTCATCAATCACACCATACAACTAGTCTTAGGATTAATGGAACACAGTATGAAAATCTTTATTTGTTTTCTTTTAAAAGAGTGTTCACGAGGGTCAAGAAAGATTTCGGGTATATATTGATTCATTATTCAAATTATGATTGATATTATCATCGAATCTAATTGACAAGTTTTTGAATATGGATAAGAAATTGGATTCTTATTTGTATAGCTTTGAGATTATATCAAAATGTAACAAGATATATTATCTTAAACCTACATACTCAATCACACTCGATTGATATAAAAATAACGACATCCTTTTCCTAGACAATAAGAATATGCATCGGATCATAACTGACACTTGTGTAAATGATGTCATATTAAGTCTACTTGTCTAATAGTTGTGTTCCAAATATTTAGCAAATATATGCATAAAATACACAATGAAGTAGGATTGACGAGTTTGAAGGTTTATCTATAAATTATCAAGTAATTTACCTTGCAATGCAATTGGTAAAGTTATTATTTCTGAAAAGCCAAACATGAGCAAATGCCCATCATATGTAACTTTGCTCAAACAATTCAAAAAGCACGACTCAAAACTCAAACTATCTTCTCATCAAAACTCTCTCTTACTTTACCAAATAAGCATAATATTTCTTTTTGCAAATGAGAACCCTTTAACCATCTAAGGTTAGGATTAGGAAAAAATTAAACACATTCCACTAAACCATTATCGTTGCTTTCTTTCACATAAGTGATCGTAAGAGGATTCAAATATGAAGATGATTTTATTCAAACGATAATCATTCTCCATCATCCAATCTAATTACCATATAGATTATGAAACATGAAATACAAGACTAGGATTTAATCTAGATTCACAAAAATATCAATCTAATGACCATAGATATCTTTCTGTGTTACACATGTTTAACCATCCTCGGATATTACATGAAATCACGAAGTCGATTGCAAGACAACAAGATTAGTCATCGAATTGCAATTCACACTTGCAATGAAGATGTTTCATTAAGTCTAAAATGTTCAATGTTGTGTTATTAGCTATGGTTAAATTATACATGCTAAACTTGACACACTCTAAGTAGGATTGACATGGATTTCCATCTAGAAACTTATAAGTACACCAACTTGATAAGCAAGTCTTGGTGTCATTTCCAAAATCTCAAACCAAGATACCCTTAAATTATATATGATTCTCCTAATAACCTAATTTCAACACCATCTCCCAAATAGTGGGAAAATGATCCTTGCCCAAATTTGGCACCTCCACGGATCAATGGACCCTTCGTCTTTGATTCATCTTCAGTTTAGATAAGAAAATTATCCTTGCCCAAATTTGGCACTCCACGGATTGATGGATCCTTTATCTTAGATTCATCTTCGGCATAGGTAAATCTGCCCTATGGCATCATATTTAAAACATCTTCTTCTTCTGAATCTCTTACTCAAAAGTCCAACATACATGTAATTAACCTTTAATAAATCATTATTATTTCTACAAAGAAACATTTACAAGATCCATTGAGGTAAGTAACCTTAATTGAATCTCTTGCTTAAAAGATATGCAAAGGTGCATTCTTTGAATACTCTCAACATAATACACATTACACATTGTCACCCTTAATCATACTCCTAGGTTCTAGATGATTCATTATCTCTTAAAATTACAACAATCTGCTTTCTCTCTCATTCTTAGGATTATATGAACCAGAATTAAAGCATGTTAGTTTAGTCATATTAGGCCCTGAGTGATAAGATAATACAAGTTTTATTTTGGCTACACTTCATTAGGCAAATATAGGAATTATATTTTGTATAACATGAAAATGCCTATTAGGGAATCTATTGCACTAGAAATTCAATTTGACCTAACGGTTGAATTGCTTCCAAAAGTGAAGTTGGGTTCGTGGTATAACCCGTAAAAATGGTCGTGTTTAGCCTGAATTGAGCACCTCTAGTGATAGTCTCATATTCATTCTCTAATTTGACTAAATGACTCCCCCTTAAAATGCCTAATGATAGTCTACATTGATGGACTTTGTATCTCGTTAGGAGTGCACACTAAGCAAGTAAAATTAGGTTTATCCTTAGTTAATCTTGACTACTTGCATCTCATATATATGCTTTGAAGTTTAAGATGATAATGTGCTCTGATGTAATGCAATTATATGCTTTCATGTTTATCTTAATGCTCAATGTTTATTTGCTTAGCTATTGAATGCATGTCTGTTGTAAAAGCGTTTGCCTTTTTCTAGCAATTTAGATAAAATATCTCTTAGTTTATCTAAATAACACATGCTCCTATGTGCTAAATGCTAACATATTTTACATGATGATTGCATTTAAAATTATCACGTTTTGTATGCGTCATTTTACATGACTTACGTATTAATTGTGCACCTACACTATGTTAGTTTAATGTATGACAATTAATATTTAAATGTCATATACTCTTACACATTAATCTTGTTGATTATTATGTTGATGCATGCTTAGATAAACTTGCATGCTTAGATCTATATATCTTATGCATCTAGGTATATATTTTCTCACACTAGAATATTTTTCTTCGCGTCCGTGTCACAAATCTAAAAAGTCAAAAGAGTCATAAAATGGTTTATATCTCCTAGAGTCTTCACTCACACATTTCCTTAATCATCATCTTGTTTTCTTCCGAATAATCCACTCTTTTGTCAAGGAAATGTTAGATACTAATCTAACACTCCTTCTAGTAGGCCTGACAACTTAAATATTTCATTCGAAATATTCAAGTATCTTTAACTTGCAATCACAAATGTAAAAGGTCATATTTGAAAATCCGTATTCAAGCCCTTTAACAACATAAGTTAAAACACTCTCCTATTCTCATCGACGAAAACATCCTTTTCTCTTCGACGAAAACATTCTTTCTCTTCGAAAGAACATTCTTTCCCTTCGATGAAAACATTATTTTCTCTTCAACAAAAACATTCTTTCTCTTCGACGAAAACATTCTTTCTCTTCGACAGAACATTCTTTCTCTTCGACGAAAACATTCTTTTCTCTTCGACGAAAACATTCTTTCTCTTCGACAAAACATTCTTTCTCTTCGACGAAACATTCTTTCTCTTCGACAAAAACATTCTTTTCTCTTCGACGAAAACATTCTTTCTCTTCGACGAAACATTCTTTCCCTTCAACGAAAACATTCTTTCTCTCTGATGAAAACATTTTTTTTGACGAAAACATTGTCTCTCTTCGACGAAAATAGTCTTTGTCTTTTGATCACACCTCTTCCTTCTCACTCAACCACGCCTCTTCAACCATAGAGATGTGTAATCTCTTTCCTCCACTATTTCCACTATCACCTTTAAGACAACAATATACCTCGTCGTGTAATTGTTTTATGAATATTCGCAATGCTCGAGAAGAGCGACATAACTTTGTGAGTATAGTTTATCCTACGCTAACCACCATCTGTCTTGACATTCTCTAGCTCGTTGTCTCTAACTTCGTTTGTTTTCTTCTTTATTTATTTCTTTCTTTCGCGGACGAAACACACTAAAGATACGTCACCATTTCCTTCGGGACAATGTCCAAAAGGAAACATCTCCATCGAAAAGGTTACGTCTGAA
>BQNB010154759.1:0-15476 GCA_026074375.1 Tanacetum coccineum | reverse complement strand
ACACCCAACTTCTTGAAATAGTTATAAAACCGCTCTCTATGTTGCAACTACGTGATTGTACGATAGGTTTACATGCAGGTCTACTTTAGAGCATTCGCCAATAATATTGGATATACTTTTAGACAGGATACTAATAAAATAAAAGCCAACCCACCTTTTTTAGATTAGATGCTTGAAGGTAAAAAGTTTCGTTTGACCATCGGTAAGTAAAAAAATTCCTCATTTACAACATAAAATCTAGCAAATCGCCTTTTACAATTAACCAATCATGTGGATCATTAATTCGGTTTTTGGGAAGGCATTTTAGATGTTGAATTTGTAAGTAATGAATTCTATATTCAAAACAAGAAAGACTTGATCATAAAGACTCGAAATTGGGGAAGTCCATAAATTCGAGTGAACAACGTCAAAACAAGACTTGATCAACGTATTAGAACTAACAAACGGAAGCCGCACGTGTTTGCCAAGTTGACAAGCATGGCAAAGAACGAAAAGTTTCTATTAGTGCACGAAATTAAATTGCTAGAAAGAATACGACGTAACACCTCACTCCCTGGATGTCAAAGGCGTTGGTGCCACGTATGGTGAGAAAAATATGAGGTAAAGTTGAAGGCTTCATGACCGGGTAAAGATCTCCAGTGCTATCTGATGTGAGCGGGTCTTATGAACTCGCAAAGCGAAGTTTTACAAGCCCATAGGCAGTGTACCTAATCGTTGTAGTAGTAGTATAGGTAAGACTCGGGGTTTGTTATCGTTCTCTAGGGGAATAGGTTGGGAAGGCTCGAACACGGTCTAACAGAATTCTGTGGGGTTGAGAGAATATTCTTTTTGTGTTTTTATATTTATTAGAAAGCAGGTAAATATCATTGATTGAGAGGTTGGTTGGTTTGTTTTAGCTAATTACTAAATCTATTCTAAACTACTGGTGATAACTTTATGATAAACAAATGTATTTACCTAATCATGCACTACTCCTCAGATTGCTTCTCCTAGATTTGTTGCCTTGTCACACTTATGATGATCTGTGTAGGTATTTCCTAATGTATGAACGAATTACACGAAAACGCCGTCTACGTAATATGCTCTTAGAGCAACGCACAAGTAAAGTAGTATGAAGACTATTACAAGGCCCCTATGAACATATTAAATGCATGTGAAATAACCTAGGAGGGATCAACCAGAATCAGGGTAAGATAGTATGAAGACTGTTACCACTGGTATCCTTTCTACACACTCTCGTTTCCCTAGACATATCAACAACGATATAGACAAAAGTTGGTTTTCTAAAGCCTAACGCACACATCCATCACAAGAAGTAACATCAAAAGGATCTACAATCTAAGTTTCATGCAATCATAAGTAAATACAAAAGAGGGTTTAGTCTAGCATGTTATAAAGAAAGCAAGAACATAGATAAATCATGCAACACATAGACATATTGAATGATTAATAAAGAACACTCTTACTTGATTAAAACATAAATCAAATGAAGTTACAATAGGGTTTTGAGGCCCTAAGAACGACCTTAAAAGCTACTACAAGGACTATGGCTCGTCTCCCAAAAGTTATGAAAAGTTACACACTTAAAACCCTAAAAACGAATGCATATATATAGTAAAATCATGCTCGACGGCGTCTCAAATGTCCAGACACCGTCGTGCCGTCAAAGTCTTCTAGGGTTTTTTTCAGTCGTACATATTCAGACGGCGTCTAGGTTTTTGTGACGCCATCTCATCATGATCCAGACGGCGTCTCTTGTATGTTGAGACGCCGTCTCCATGCCCTGAGTGCTTTTCTTCCAAGAGTTTTGGTGTAGGTTCGTAATCTTGTCCGTTTCTTCTCCAAATGAGCCCAAGTCACGTGTAAATCCTCCAAATGCCATCCAAGTGCTAAAAACCTAAAAACAAACGATTAACCATGTAATCTTGGCATATTTGCATGATTTAAGGGGTTAAATGACCCCGAAATAGTGTATAAAATGACACCTCATCAAATACCCCAACACTTGGGATTTGCTTGTCCTCAAGCAAATGGGCTTTTCTACCTAGACAATAGCAATTTTAGGGGCATTTAACCTACTCTTTAAAACATTTACAAACACAACCGGTCCTAGACATCCGTAATCAATAGCACGGAAATAGACACTAGCATCCTCACATAAGTTTTTTGATACTCTCTTCACTTGGGTGTATTATAAATTATAACAAATGGAAATAGAAAATTAACCTGTCGTACAATACAATCTAACCATAACTTTGGGGGGGGGGGGGGGTGGTGTGTGGGGGGGGGTAGTGGGGGGGGGGGGGGGGGGGGGGGGGGGGGGGGGGGGGGGGGGGGTGGGGGGGGGGGGGGGGGGGGGGGGGGGTGGGGGGGGAGGGGGGGGGGGTAACAAATGGAAATAGAAAATTAACCTGTCGTAGCATACAAACTACCATAAGCTTGGTAAAGGATCAAACCTCTACCGCTAGGCGCAAGCACTAGTCATTACTATCCATTTCGGGGAGACTTTCTTTTGTCTAATAGAAATCCATGTAGGGAAACGTGTACACTTTTATTAAAATAAATTAAGATTACAATTAATAATTATTTAACATAAAAATAAATAACAGAAAATAAAACAGACAGAATGGGGTAGAAGTAGAAGACAGACACTATGAACGATAGATAAAGAAAGCAGTAAAAGATCGTGGAACGAGACACGTGTTGGACACGCTTCCCTTAAAACAGATTCGCCGTATGTTTCCCAGGGTAGAACGTCCAAAGTTGTTTGTACAACCGGACCTGACTAACTTGCCTGAAATATCACGGAAGCACTTATGCGTTTCTGATCGAAGGGAATGCTGGAAATTGTTAGCTTTGAAGCTTCGTTTTTTGGATGTGTTAAACTGAATGAATTCGGTTTAATTTATAGCCAATGGATGTCTTGGTCACCAATACATAATATTCGCCCCAAAATAAACCAACATGCAAATATGTATAAGTCTTAGCCACCAAGACAAAATATTTGCACAAAATATGAAAATCTGTTATTTCTAAAACTTATTCGCATATCTTTTAATACACAAAACATGTACACTTGGGCGATGTGGGATGTTTTATGTTTTTCAGGTTTTGTGTTTCAAGTGTCCCACTTAGAGACACGATATCTGATTCATATTAACACCATTTTGGAAATACTTTGACTCGTTGCGAAGCTCTTTTCGAAGAGAACGCAAAACCACATGCTAATATAAATATATATAACATATACATATATTAAATAATGTCCAAAGTTTGCAAAAATCATTTTGTAAAACCCATTTTTCCAAGAATCCAAGTGTGTGAAGAAAGTTTGAAATTATCCGAAAATTGATTTATCTCCACCTCCACGTGTATGAATGCAACTGTGCAAGTAATAATTTTACAATGATGCCAAGTCTGACAAATATATTAAAATTGAGTGGCTAACACTACTAGAAAGCAGGGCAACACTGACGGATTTACTGACGGAAACAAATCTGTCAGTAGACGTATTTACGAACGGATTACCGACGCAGACTGTTGCCGACTGAATGTTGACAGACGTCTGACGGATTACCAACGCGAGAAACTCCGTCGGAAATTTGTCACTAAATACTGACGGATCGATTTCTGACAGACCAGTGACGGATGGGAGGTTCCGTCACAAAGCGGCCGTATTATTCACGAAATGAGATTCGATTGTAACACGTCACTAATTACCGATGGGTAAGGTTGTCCTTTCGTAATGTGTTATTATAACTGACGGGCCACCAACGGACTTTAAATGTACTAGATTTATATCTAGGTACATATATACAAAATTATAAGTAAGCATATATGCACATACATATGCATATATGTACACACAGAGAGATGCTACATCCACCAAAACTTTACAAAATAATATCCACACGATGAGTTGGCAACAAAATGTGGAGGATAAACAAGAAAAAAAAAAGTACTAAATTGTGTGGATTTAATTTAGTAAATCCTTTGTAGATGTAGCATTGCTCGTACACGTATACTCTTAAGTTGGTCCCTAAATATACGGAAAGACATGTGTATCAAGTTTACGTATTTATGTGTGCACGGTTATTAATTATCCATGCGTGTTTTTTTATTTTTTTTATTTTCTATATTTTGGGTAAAAGGTTTAATACCCATTGAATTTTATTAAATGAAAAAAGATTTTACAATGAATGCATAATATTACGTCATTCCTAAACAAACATTTTCTTTCAAAAAAGAACTATGAGCTAAAAGAAAAAAAAAGGACCATTAGATGAAAAAAAAACAACAATAGTATCACGAACAATTGTCGTTCCCAGTAGCGATCTTCCTCCACCGCGACGCGATTCATGCACCCCCGAGTTGGATATGCAACAGAGCCTCGTTCCATTCCCGTGGTGTGGGACCTCAAGCAGAACCCAAGTTTGCATGTCATAACATATTTAGTATTCTTTAAATTCTTCATTTTGAATGTTAATACTTTAAGATGAACAATCGAAATGATGACATCAGTTAGTTACTTCACTTAGGCTTCCCTTTTTTAACAAATGACTTTAAAAAGTTTATCACATCAATCATCATTCCATCGAGGACCAATTAACGTCTCGCAAGAAGTCTTATTCTACCAGACAATACGTCTTAGAATAGTCGCATTCAAAGAATATATATGGACGACGGCAATTCTCATTGCTTTAGTTCTTCCTGATTTTTTAACCGATTACCCAAGACAAGCAGCCAGTATGAAACACACATTCTTCTGATTTTTCAACTGAGTGGCTAATTGGTTTGTTAATGTTGCACAAATTATTATTAACGTGGTTTTTCTGATTTTCGCTTGCCGATACTATCGGCAAGTATCATCATTAAGAGCCTAAACGTTATATATCCCTGGATTAAGTTAGGATAAAATGTGGGGAAAGATCACAGATGTAATTGTTTGTAGCATTGGGTTGTTAGATAGGTGTTTGGATATGTTAAATTAGCAAGTAAATGCATTTAGAGATGATATTTGGCAATGGTATCAAAAATAAACAATTATTCAAAGTCAAACAAACTAAGAGACTAATTTTCCACTTAATCAATTACATCCCAGAAGCCTTTTTTCCACACAAAATAACAAATTAGTAATCAACATGGTGTATCTTTAGTATTTGTTAGTGGTCACTATGCATTTATAAGTCTATTCTTTTTTACAAAGACTTGCAAGTCTACCCTTGAAAAAGAAAACGCAAAAGTGTTACTTATAATCTATCTTCTCCAGTTAAGGGTACTTAATTTCTCTATAACATATGCTAAAGCTAAAGCTAAATTATCGACTACACCATGTTCAACGTCGTCGTTTTACAACTCTTTTGTTTGCTCCTCCTTTTCACCACCACAACCTCTGCGCAACCATACAAAGCCACCGAACACTTCCTCCTCGACTGTGGTTCATCCAACACCACCACCATTTCTGACCAGAAATGGGACGGAGATGAGCGTTCTGAATATGTACCATCAAATATCACCAGGACTTCGTTTGCGTCCACCCCCGATTATCTAGATACTTCAGTTCCACGTATTCCTTACTCCGCTGCTCGAGTTTTTAACACTTGTACATTTACCTACACGTTTCCAGTATCTGAAGGGCCAAAATTCCTCCGTCTCTATTTCTACCCTGCCACCTATTCCGGTCTCAGTGCAAACCAATCTTTCTTCTCTGTATCATCCAATGGTTACTCTCTTTTAACAAACTTCAGTCCTTTCCTTACTGCCTCCTTTTTGGGTAAGACCCGGTCTGATGCTGGACTTGATAGTCCCTCAGTTCCTCACTTTGTCAAAGAATTTCTAATTTATGTAACCGATACCCAAATCTTACAAGTTACCTTTAAACCCTCACCCAACTCATATGCATTCATTAATGGTATTGAAGTTGTTTCAATGCCACAAAATCTATATTTTAATGCTACTCAACCGAAACCTGTTGGGATGATTACAGGACCCATTATTAGTAACAAAATTGCACTTGAAACTGTTTACAGGCTAAATGTGGGAGGGGGACAAATATCAGGTATCAATGATACTGGTATGTACCGGCCATGGGGTCAAGATAATATATACATATACGGAGCAGCAACTGGGGAGACGCAAGTTTATGAGAATCCCATCACGTACACTATAGAGACTCCAAACTATACGGCACCTGAGCTAATTTATCAAACACAAAGGAGTATGGGCCCACTGGCTAAGAGGTACAACCTGACATGGATACTTCCAGTTGATTCTGGATTTTATTACATGATCAGGCTTCATTTTTGCAATATTATACGGCAATACTCAAAAAGAAATGATGTGATTTTCATGATATTTATTAATAATCAAACTGCTGAGGAGGAGGCTGATTTGTTCTACTGGACTAAAGGTAGTGGGTATCCTGTGTTCAAGGATTACGTTTTGTTTGTCAACAATCCAGATGGCCACCGAAGCAAGCAGGATTTGTGGCTCGCAATGCATCCAAGCAAATTATCTTATGGATATCTTGATGGTTATTTGAATGGGTTGGAAGCCTTCAAGTTGAGCATAAACGGGAATCTTTCTAGCCCAAACCCGGAACTAAGAAATTCTGTGCACCAACCGCCAAGCCTGGTGTCTCCCATAAAAGAGAATAAGAAGAACAATCCGCACTATGTCATGATCATTGGAGGTGTCGGCGGAGGTTTAGTCTTGTTGTCTGTTTTACTTTGTATAGTTTTACGTCAGCGAAAGAGAGTAAATCACCATAGTACAACCAACCAAAAGCCATCAAGGGGTTCAACCCCTAGTGATTCGTCACTGCCATCAGACCGTTCTCGTCGTTTTACACTCACAGAAGTGAAAGCTGCAACCAACAACTTTAACGACAATTGTGTTATAGGCAATGGGGGGTTTGGTAAGGTCTACAAAGGGTACGTAGATAACGCTGCAACGACTGTAGCAATCAAACGGCTCAACCCATCATCAAGCCAAGGTTTTCATGAATTCCATACAGAAATAGAGATGTTGTCTAAACTACGTCACGTTCATCTTGTGTCCTTGATTGGATACTGCAATGAAAATGGTGATATTATACTAAGAGTGTATGACACATGACTCACTGACCCTACGGAACATCTCCAACAAGACAACAACCCTCTTTTATCATGGGAAATACGTCTCAATATCTGCATTGGCGCGGCCAAAGGGTTGCATTATCTCCATACGGGTGCAAAACGAACAATAATCCACCGAGACGTCAAATCCACAAATATCTTACTGGATGAGAATTGGGTTGCTAAAGTATCTGATTTCGGTTTGTCAAAGGTAGGCTCAAGAGATCCGTTACATAAACATGTTAGCACAATGGTGAAGGGTAGTATAGGGTACATGGATCCTGAATATTGCCGAAATAAGAAACTCACAGAAAAGTCTGATGTGTACTCATTTGGGGTGGTTCTGTTTGAAGTGCTGTGTGCAAGACCTGTTATTGTTCCACGGGTACGAGACGAACAAGTGAATTTGGCAGAATGGGGCAAGACTTGCTATCGAAGGGGAACGCTAGTTGAAATAATTGATGAAAAAATAAGTTGACCAGACTGTGCACAGGTGTGGTTTAAGGAAAAAGTTTGTTGACGGAGGATTAGCTGTTTACATCAAGAAGGTTGTGAACGACCAGCTATGGATGAGGTAGTTTGGGGACTAGAGTTTGCATTGGAGCTTCAAAAGGGTGCCGAGAAAACTGATGGAAATGTTAGCGAGCCCAATTGTCGGACAATAGAAGTTTCATTTTCTTATGCAAGAAGAAGTTACCATCAATGGATAGAGGAAAAGGAAATATTGCAGACCAAAAGTATCCCTCAATGAACAGGAAAAGAAGGTTACGTACATCTACTTGAAAGGAACGTACATCTACTTGAAAGGAATGTTTGTGGAAATATAATTGAACTAAAGATAGTTCTTTTAATAATGTCAGTTTTTTTTTATCTGTGTTAAGCGGGATATATAATATTATAATGCTTTTCAGTATAGTTGTGATCTACTATAGATCAGTAAAATTGCCAATCGGTTGCAAATTTGCAACTCAAAAGTTCCGTTGCATATATGTGCTTAACCCATAGTCTGAGATCAAGTTACAACTCAAGAAAAACTTTATGCAATCATCTTTAGTCCTTAAGCTGATGATATAATTGATTGATTTTACTATTGGCCTGCCAATACTAGCTACTAGGTGGTCCCAAAGGTTTTTTCGAACCACAGCTTTTGGTCAAGTCTCTTTTAACTTATATTGATCCACTATCATTTAATCATGGTCCACGAAACCAAGACTCAAGGGTTAACAGGTTGTATAAAGATATCTTTATCAAACCAAAAATGTTCAAAGGAAGAAGCTTCACTACTTCTAAAAAAGTAATCGGTCCTTCTTGATGGATGATGATCATAAAAGATTGTGACCGGTCCGTTGAAGCGTGCAAGACGGGGGAGTGCAGCCAGATGGTTTTCGTGGAACAAGAGCAAGATGAGTATGTGATGGATACAGAAGAACATAGAAGTGACAACATATTCTGAGGGTCTAAGGAGTAACAATGGTGGTAACCATCTCATTTATAACGGTCTCGAACCTACTAATCCAGCTTGCGGAAATAACGCGCTGGAAGGATGGCATACAATGTTGGTGGGAGATACAGAGACAACAATTATTCATGAAGGAGATGAGGGTGTATTAAAAGCTTTGAATGATTATGTAACATATAATACTAGTTTCAAGGCCCGCCCGTTGGGCGGAGAGTTTTAAAGTATTGTTAGAGATGTAATGTGAACAAATAAAGGTAATTAGCAAGAAAGTTTATAATGCAATATTATGAAACATATTTAACAAAGAATATATGATATAACATACTATAATAGTATAATTTGTTATAAGCTAACGTAGTAATAGAAAATCGAATTAATAGTATTTACAAAAATAGTCATTACAAAAAGGCTAATGAAAAATGATTAAACTCAAAGTTGATGAACAACTTCTTTAAAAGCAACATTGATTGTGTAATTGCAATAATTGCCATCTTTATCACAACATAACACCTTTAAACTTTTCTTGCTCTTTACTTTTGATACAACCACATACAGTTAAGATGTGATTTGAAGATATAAAATTAGTAGTAGAATGAACTTATAAACAACGTTAATGTTAATACTTTGTATTAAATAAAATTGCATCTTTAATCTGCAATGGCTTATTCTTCTAAAATCCGTTTGACAATAATGAGCATATAATAGCTATATGAAAAGAATTTTTGCAACTTTAATGTTCAACGCCAAACTCGAACAAAGACACAATATTTTTTTTTAAGTTGCCTACTTAAAAAAAAAGTCAAATGGGCCGGCCCAATGGGCCGGTTACTGTAGCTACTGTAGCAAGCATGGTCAAAACGACGTAGTTTTAACCCAAATATAGTATATGTATATAATTTCTATTTTGTGCCGAGCAATTTTTTTTTAAGTTGCCTACTTAAAAAAAAAAGTCAAATGGGTCGGCCCAAAGTGAGAGCCCAATGGGCCGGTTACTGTAGCTACTGTAGCAAGCATGGTCAAAACGACGTAGTTTTAACCCAAATATAGTATATGTATATAATAACACCACTTATTTACAATATATCTGTAGTTGGGCTATATCCCTTAAAAGATTTATATTACCATAAATAAATATAGCTTTTACCTTTATTTTAATTTTAGCGTATGTATTTCCTTTTATGTTATTGAGAATCAATGTTGCTATTTCATGTGTTGTAATTAGGGGTGGAAACGAGCCGAGCTGCTCATGGATCGTATCGGTTAAAGCTCGAAACGAGCGAGACTAATACGAGTCGATCACAAGGCCAAGCTAATGGGAGCTGTTTAATAAACGAGCCCGAGCTCGAGCTTTGCATACAAAGTTCGGCTAGGCTCGCGAGCCTAAACGAGCTCTAGTACACGTGCTAAAATAATAAACGAGCTTTAGATAAATGAGCTCGAATAAGTATGTTTAAGAAGACAAGCTTTATTTCTTATAGGTGTGTCATAAACGAGCCGAGCTCGAGCTTTATATATCATACGACGAGCCGAGCTCGAGCTCAACTCTTAAGGCTCGAAACGAGCCGAGCTCGAGCTCGAGCTTTCTAAAATATAAACGAGCCGAGCTCGAGCTCTGACGAGCTCGGGCTCGGCTCGGCTCGTTTCCACCCCTAGTTGTAATCAAACGGCTCAATCCATCATCAAGTCAAGGCCATGTTTCATGAATTCCAAACAGAAATACAGATGTTATCTAGATTGCGCCATGAGCATCTAGTGTCCTTGATTGGATATTGTGATGACAATGGTGAGATGATACTAGTGTATGATTACATGGCTCGTGGAAATCTACGGGAGCATTGACTGAAAAAAAAAATCAAAAAAAAGTTCGTTGAAAGTATATAGAAGTGCCCCTCTATAGAAAGATGATTTAATTCTCATCGCGATGGTATATTTCGTTTTGCCTAACGATTAACGGTTTGTGAGATATTTAATTTTAAAAAAATAAGATGAAAGTGGATTTTTTAATTAAATTAAAATAAGAATTAATATAAACCATTAGATGAAAATAAAATGGATGGACGAGATGAAACAATTTGTTTTTTTAGACCATGTTCCTTATGGAACTTTTCTCATGTTGATATATATGACAACGACCAAAATGTCGTCGGTGTATAGTCCGAGCTCGACGACACAGGGTCCCAAAGTTCATGTGCCTCACTTATTGCCAATATATAAGGGGATAAAGCCGTAGAATACCAACGAACTTTTCAAGATTTATCGATTTGGTACGTGTACTTAAAAAATTATCGATTTGGTACGTGTACTTTCATAAAGTGTTTTCATTTGCACATTTTGATGACGTGTCATACGTGATAGGCTGACACGTGGCACATCAATAACGTGACACGTCATCAGAATGTGCAAATGAGAACACTTTATAAAAGTACACATACCAAATCGATAATTTTTTAAGTACACGTACCAAATCGATAAATCTTGAAAAGTTCGTTGGTATTCTACGGCTTTATCCATATATAAGTATTTGAAAAAGTAGGTTGATGCTTGTCACTATACAATCCAGCAGGAATGACAAAACCAATCACTAAGGGTCCGTTTGGTTTATAAGTGGGTTTAGAATAAGATTTGAATTTGGTTTAGGATTTAGATTTGATGTAGGTTTAGGAGAAAGAAATTATATTTGTTTAATAAATTTAATAATAAAATTGATTTAAGAAATATTATTTAAAAATAAAAGAAAGTATATATGTGTGAGAGAGAAAGAGTGACATATTATATTATAAGTGTGTGAGAGAGAAAACCTACCATCTTTCTCTGCTTTTACTTTTAGTGAGCCATCTTCACTATTTAAATGCCAAACCCACATAACAAACAACAACTTTCACTATCAATCCCAAATCCAAATCCAAAACCCACCAACCAAACGGGCCCTAACTTATTACTCTATTAAATGCCATAATTAATCAAGTCCTTATAACCAACCTACCCGAAAAACTAGTTAAATTTATCACAAAACATAAAAATAAAAACAAGATGTTAAATGGAAGAAAACCAACCCAATGTGCTTTGCTACTATTAGAGGATAAATAGGCCCAAGCCCGGTTTGTGGGCTTAGGGTTCATTAGAGTTATAATAAAATAAAATTATAGTTGTTTTATTGTTTGTTTGTTTATTTTTATTTGTGTTGGTTAGTTGTGCTTTGTCACAGATCCACACGATCGTCTGTTTATTTTTATTTATGTTGGTGATTTGTGCTAGGTCACAAATCCACATAATTATTATTTGTGTTGGTGATTTGTGTTAGGTCACAAATCCACACGATTGTTAGGATACATTGGGTTATCCTTTATGTTTCGGGATACTTTAGGTTATCCCGTATAAAAAAAATCTTTGTTTATCAATTCGCTTGAAGATTTGTCTCCGCAAGTTGGCGGATTTCTTCAACGACTAATTATGTTCGTGTGCGACGCTTTGAGTTTGTTGCTGTTTGGAGATCAGTCTGAGCTTTCATCAAGTTATGCTTTTATCCGTTAATGTTTTTTTTCTTTTCTAGTTACTACTCCAGTCCGAGCTTTCGCGATTTCGCTGCTCGAACTGCGGGGGAGTATTAGGGAATAAATAGGCCCAAACCCAGTTTGTGGGTTGGGTCCACTAGGATTTTACTCTACCTTGTAATCTATAAATAGTGGTCAATAATAAATCATAACCTACAGGGTTTTCATTGTCCAACACCTACTACCATTTTATCACTAGCAATCATCTCATGATCCAAGATTGTGATGGGTACCTTGCTACATGCAATAGCAGTACTCTGGTTTTTGTAGAAGAAGAGGAAGAGTTCATGATGGATACAGAAGAACATAGGCGGATTCTAGCGGGAACTAATGGGGGTCGTCGTATCGGTTATGAGGCTCTACAACCTGGCAACCCGGCTTGTGGAAATAACTGTGTTGGTCGCAGATATGATCGCGCTGGTCGAAAATGCAAATTGTATGATAGATCATGCAGATGATTAATGGTTCTTGTTTAAATCGTAATTTAATTTCTTGTATTAGTATTGATTGGGGGTGACTTCTTGTTGCGATGCTATACTTTACTACTTGATCATCATCAAAACAATAACAATAGTGACAAATATGTATGTTTTTTGTGTTATCAAACCTTATATTGTGTTCTCGGTATCACTTACAATGTGTCTACACTCCGGCGGTCTAACGTTCAAGCACTATCACCCGAGTTTGAGCCGGTTCCCGGTCGACGGCTGTTTCTTTCTGCTTTGATAAAAGATTATTTATAAATAGTCATTTTATGACATTTTGACCAAATGTAGATGAATCAATTCAAAATAATACCAATGGAATGATGTGATATCGTAAATATTGTAGGTTGTCAAACGTTTACATGTTTGTCATATTTTGTTTAAAAATCAAATGTCCAATATTATTCACTGAAAAGTTCACTAAAAGATAGCGAAAATTAGTAAGCTTTAGTAAAATTAAATTACCACAACATATATATATATGCAAAATAACCTATATAAATATTTGAGGCAACTTGGATACAAGGTTCCAAAGTTTAGATGCCTCAATAATTGAAGCCTTAAACATTTGAAAACGCCACTTGTTGTCACTATAAACTAACTTTAGACACAAAAAATGCTATTATTAATTCATAATAAACTCTCTAAAAACAACGACAAACATTACTGATTGATCACATGAAATAAATAAAGATGTTCAATGTACGAACAAGCCCAATCTTACCATTTTATTACTATCAATAATTATCATCATCATTCTGATCAAGTAATAATATTGTGATGAGTCGGTAGTGGCGTGCAATGGAAGTACTAGTGCAGGAGTGCAACTTTTTTTTTTTTTTTTAGAAAAATGAGCAAGATTATGATGGATACAAAAGAACATAAGCAGATTCTAACGGCAACACATGGTGGTGGTCTCAAATCTGACTCTTTACAAAATGGTAATCCGGCTTACATACTTACATACTATGATCCAATAAAATCATTTTATTATGAGAATCAAAACAGGTTGTATGTATGCCGGATTACCACGTTGTAACATATGGTAATCTGGTGGCCTTAGTATACGCATATTCTAACCAAAACAACCCATGTCTTGTTATGTTTTGATTCCTCTAATTAAAATTTTGGTTTTCTAAAATATAAAAAGAACTCTTGATAGTTTTAAATATCTATGACATTTTTTTCGAAATGATTTTTTTTTTGTGAAAATGTGAAATATATTATCAACAAGAAACTTTAAGAGTTATAGGGACGAATTCAAAAGGCACGGTGAACATGCTCATTATCCTAAACCAAACTATAGGCATACAACATGAGGACATAAAACTAGGATACTCTATCCCTATACTTCAAACATTCACTAGAAATCACTGCATCTTCTGTGCTAACAATGGAACTAACTAACTAAGAATAAATCCAGTGTAGATCATACTTAGCCACATTGCCAAACATGCCTCATGATCACTAAAGATCAATCACAAGGACTACTATACATTTCCTTTATGAAGACCAACTTACAAATACTCTGCAGTATCCTCATCACATAGAGTATAAGAGAGTCATCCATAATAGGCATCATCTATTGTGTTGACCTTGCTACTTCTGCAAAAAGACTACATTTCCTATATGAAGGCAAACCCACAATCTCTATGCAGCCCTTCCTCACAAAAGAGATAATGATGTTGGCATCCATAATAGGCATCATCCACATAACCGAAGCCCAACCATCTATAGTACTCCAAATACAATCCAACAGTAACAACCCATCAGCTATACCCTCCAAATCCAAACAGACTATTAGAAAAACCTTCCATGTCATTTGCAGATATGGAATTTCACATTCCATTCAGAGGCCACATATCTTACTTGCGCTGAGTTCTTCACAGTTAGCTCGTTTTAGAAATGATCTTGTTTTATGGATGATAAGATCTCTTCACTCTGTAGCCGTAGCCGTAAAAAAAGAAGTTATTTTGAGCAGAGACTTTTGTTCAAAAACACTCTACAAGTTAAGTTACTAGAGTGGAAGATTCGAAAAGTTTAATATAGCATAATCCGGACCACAAGCTAGAGCAATCGATCCATCTAAAGCGATGAATTCATGTGCCTATATATTCGAGGTCACCATTAACGCATTTAACTTGACGCAGTAAGCTAGGTATTCCCTTTTTTTTAAGATTAAAGCTCGCCATTTCTGTGTCACCAAATCATCCAAAAGGGTTGCTTGAATCATCACATCCAAGCATTTTGTTAACCCCTCCTTCTCGCTGACGGAGCCAGTGATGTTATTAATGGGATAAGTAATGAGATAAAAAGAAGAATACGAGATAGATAGATTATATTAATGGGATAACCTGACCTCCCGATGGTTTATATTAATGAGATAAACCGACCCCCCAATTGATTATGCAAATCAACTATTAGTTATCATTCAACATAATGAAAGTTACATCTCTAATATCTCTAATGCCCTATTTATAATAAAAGATACCCTAATCCTAATACTTGTAGGATAAGTAAAAGACTTACCCAATCCTAATATAACTAGAACTCTTAATATTTATCTAAATATAATTTAAATAACTAAATAATAAATCAGTTCATATCAATATTCCCCGCCCAAACTCACTCCTTGTCCTCAAGGTGTGGATTTGAAATCTCATCTTAATCGGCCTTGAGTGCATGATCCCAGGGTTTGACTTGAAGATATAGTTCATTTTCCGCATCACTATCGTCAACAATCATCACTTGCAAGGTGTGAGGTGCACACCGATGGCATGGCTTGAACTTCTCCTCGCACCGGAAACATAATCCTCTAGCTCTTCTTTCTTCCAGTTCGGACTCGGTCATTCTTCGAAAGTGCCCT
>BQNB010154758.1:2656-15476 GCA_026074375.1 Tanacetum coccineum | reverse complement strand
CCCGGTCCTTATGCCTTATTCCACCTAGGACAAACTGACCTGACATGGTCGGTACTACCGCACTCATAACACGCCCTAATAGTTGGGTTTCTAGCATTGACAGGATTCACATTCCTCGGAACACCTCTATAATCCCTTGCCAAATGACACGGGCGGTTACAGTTAAAGCATATGCGACAAGGCCCTTCGGGTGCATGGTAGGAGTTGCAGATGGTACACTTGGGCCAAGTACCCGTATTCTCTCTCCCTACAGGGTTTACAGTAGTTGCAAAATCATTCCCAGTCCTAGTCCTCTTATTATCATCCCTACCATTCTTATCCTTGCTAGATTCCCCCACATTTCCTATCTTCTCAACCTTCTTAATTGATCCATTTCTCACAGCCTCATCGGTCAGTGCACCAGAAATCTACACAGCCTTCTGTATAGTCTTTGGCTCCATTACTGTCACCATCCCACGGATATGTGGAGTAAGGCCATACACATACCTTTCAATCATCCTACTCTCTGGAGTTACCAAATGTGGAACTAACCTAGCCAACTCATGAAACCTATAAGTATACGCAGCATGGCCAGCCCTGACCATGGCGTGATTCCACAACTCAGATTCCAACTTTTGCATCTCATGACCAGGACAAAACTTTTGTATCTTCATAAACTTAAAGTCATTCCATGGCATACTAACAGTAACTTCTCGGCTTAGCGTGCGGATCTGAGAGTTCCACCACGTTAAAGCCTTACCTACAAATGAACCAACAGTGTATTTCACTTTTTGGTCAATACTACAACCACTCATATCATGCACATACTCTATTTTCTCAATCCAACGAGTAAGAACTACAACACCTCCCTTACCATTATATTCCTTAGGGTTACAAGCTAAGAACTCCTTATATGAAAAACCTACCCGGTTGCCATTTACTATCACATTCCCAATGTTCTCCTAAACATTCTTATTAACCACATTACCATTCTGATTTCCAACATTTCCTCGGTTACTATCCTGAGCTTGCATGGCGGGTAAGTGGTTCTGCAATTATTAGGCAATGATCGTTGAGAAGTCGGGTGCTCCCCCATTGGCTCCCTTTACATTCCTATTGACTCCCTCTACACCCCCATTAGCTCCCATATCTTGGTCATTTCCTTGACCATTCAAATCATCAACACGCTCAACATTACCTTCCCTAGGTATTCTACCCCTTCCACCTCTACCAACCCGTACACCCATTCCCCCTCCTAATGATTCGACAGCTTGCCGGCCAGCACTTTGGGTCATCACCCTTATCGACATTATCCACACGAGAGAAAACCTAGGCAACGTTAGGTAAGTGGGAAGACTCACATATATATAGAATATCTTACTATATATATAATAACTATACGCATAGCATATACTATATATATAAGTTATATATATATATTATATTCTTTTGTTATACCGATATACACATAACACCACCATTTGGTGTCAAACATCAATTTGTGTGAAATAACTTTACTAAGTCTTGAGTGAGTGTGATACGCTTATACTCGTTGGCTATTGTAATATATTTCGCATCCTTTCATATTCATATCAATATTGAGCCCACCCATATCAGTGATGCACATAACTAAGGCACATAAACCGCCGTAACTCAAGGCACACAACAGCGGGAACATCCCGCGCACTTAGAATCCTATACGCAACTAGAAGACGGATCGTAGGTTATTAGTCTAGGCCAATCCACCTAGTTTACTATAACATGGCTTCTAACTACCAATCTGTCCACCACGACAAAGAGGAAACTAACTGAACTGCCTCACTAATTTATTGATCAATCATAACACAAGATACAAAAATAGAGAAACTTACATTGCATAAAATCCCAAGTGCTATGAAAGACCATCAACTTGAACAATATTCAAGTGATGTCCCTGTGATACAAAAGTTGGACGATCCTGATTTGGTCTGTATTAGGTGTAATACGGATCTGTAGGCTCAGGTTCATGTATCAATTAAGTTCTTGATGTTTGAGGGACCTGCGCACTAGAAAACAAAGAAACCGTTAGGCTTACCGTGGGATTATCTCCACACGAATTATCTGCTGGCGTGAGATTGAGTAATCGGTTAAGCTTTTGGTAGAAAGTAGGGTTATGTGGGTGTACCTTAGATAAGAGCGAGGTGCTCTTTATATACTCACCAAACCTAATGGGCTTTGTCCCATTAATTCGGTTAGTATCGAGAGGGGTCTACCGTTTATTTAGTAAGAATAGACGGGACCACCTCATGATTATTGACACTTCGTAAACGGGTGTTCTAGATAGCGCATGCGCACGTGTGCGGCTTAGTTGGGGCCTCATGGGCCTAAATCCTCGTCGCGATAGCCCATATGTCATGGGCATCCCCATGGGCAGTACCATTTGGGCCTTGGAAGTTCGTATTGATGTCGCTATGGCCCATTCATCATGGGCCTGGGTATAAGTACTATTCGTGGGTCGGGTTCATGACCGAGGTTGGACTATACGTCATCATGTCCCCCTAGTCTAGTATGCGCTTGGTAAGACCGCGGATGCTAGACTACAAATAGTCGCGGTAAAAATCCCTGGATGCGTACCGTGGAAGAAACAAGAAATTGTCCCGCCCAAAACAATGAATCTGGTCAACTTGAGTCGAAAAAATGCCCTATTCGATAATCTCGTGAGAGAGGTAAGCTAGAACATAGCATATATGTTTCAACACATACCTCCGATAAGGACAAGTGGGGGACACGTGTGCCTCATCCGGCATCGTGGCAGTAACAACTTGCCCTATATAAGGGTTCGCCTCCATTTCACTGTTATTGCCACAGTAAAAAAAAATCACTTCCACCACCATTGATAAAGCTTCCCTTAATCATCAAAAATCAGACACAGGTAATACGCGCGTGCGCATCCAAACCCTTGCTTCGTAAATCATGGTGTTGCAACTTACTGATTTTACATCAGAAATAACAGATGAGGAACTGCTTGAGTTCACGTCTGAGTATTACATCCCATTCGCATTGCACCCGGTAGTGCCGGCTGCGAGTGCGAGTATAGCGGATTTCCCGGAGGGGAAGGTTGGGGTATACACACGGTTCTTTGAGTTTGCCAATCAACGTGTACCCCTTTCGTTGTTTATGTGCAACGTCCTGAATCATTATCGTCTTCATATTTCCCAATTGCACTGCATAGGCGCGGCAAAAATATCCAATTTTGAGGTTAATTTGCCAGCATATTGGCAATTAATCCATGGTCCATTTGTTCGCGCCTCTATCACACCTCTTGGTCAAATGGATGGTATCGTTTTCCAAGCGCGCCGGGCGTTTGCAATGCTATACCGAAAAATTAGATGCGCTAAGGCGTTGGAGGGAGATGTTCTTCTGGGTAGATGATGCGTTGGTTCCCTGGGACTTCGTATTCTATACTCAGGGGTCATTGCCGAGGGATGAGCGTCCACCCCCCGGGTCGTATAGTATGGAGGATGCGGAACTTATAAATGAGAACCGTATCCCTATCAACGCATACTCGGAGGCCTTTCTATGCCACATGGGCATTAGTCGTAATTATTTCCGAAGCCCTGAGGAAGTGCCGACGTTTATAGGCGATGACGGCCAGGGTGGGTGCTTGTCCTTCCGTCTCCCTCGCTTAGTAGTGTAAGCGCTCTTTCTTATTTAAGCGTATGTAACCATTTGTTGTTTGTTTTCGTTTTTGTGTTGCGCAGAAATGGATTTGTTTATGTGGTCCATTTAAGTAAGCCCAAGCTGGTGACCGAGGGGGTGCGTCCGTTAAGAGATGGTGAGGAGCCGCTGCTGGAAAGTACTGCAGGGCGCACAATGGAACTTGTGCTGGAGCAACCAGAGGTTGAGAGTACTGACGTATTAGCACCCATACCACTGCGCAGTATACCAGGTGCAACTGCGGAGCCCCCCAGGCTAGACGCAACAAGCGTTGGTTCGTCAGAGGATGCTGATGTCGCAGGGGCTGGAGAAGTTGACTCTGGGTTGAAACGCAAAAGGGGCACCAGTGATGACGGCGCGGGCACGTCAAAGAGGGTGCGTTATGTCAGTCCAGGTGGTAGTACATCGACTGAGGAGGAAACCGAGACTCCTCCCCTCAAGTAAGTAATGTAGCCGCTATGTCCGACCAGTAGTAGTGTTTATTGTACGCAATCGTAATAAAGTAATGTGGAATCCTCATTATTGGTTGATTGTTTGCTATTTGTGCGCAGTGTCGAGGCTACTAGCGATTCCTCCGTGCCAGTGACGCATGCTGGACAGTCCCCTCCCCAAACTAGTCCCTTGACTGCTGATGACATATCAAGGAGGGACCGGGAGACAGGTTCCAAGGCATTTGATGGTATGCCAGTGGATCAGCTTATGGAGGAGTTTGACATGGTCACTGCGCAGCAAGCCGCGCTGGTGGCGCAGCTGAGAGCAAGGTTTTCTAGTGAACGCAGCCAGAGTGTACAGAAGGATGAAGAGATTCTGCTGCTGAAGACACAGTTGGCAGATGCGCAGGCTGAGGCGGAGTCTTCGAGGTCTTATGCACAGAAGCTTGCCGAGGAAAAAATGGCACTGCTTGTCAAGGTAGAGCAAGAGCGCGCGGATTCTGCAGATTACAAGGCAAGTTGTCACTGGGCCGTGAAGTATTTGGAGGGGGGTAAGAACAATCATTTTGCTGGGCTGGATGATTTTCGCCAGAGAGTGGAGGGGCTGTTGGAGAAGCAGGAGGAGAAGTTACGCAAACTCAGTATGGCTGCTTGTTCGCGCCTTTCCTCCAATATGTCCAAGTCTATACGTCGCTCGTCGTCATTGGTTGCGATATTGACCTCCGCGGTACGAATAGTTGGCATTCCGATTTCGGCTGGTATAACGGCTTCCGTCCCATAGACAAGCGGAGGGAGTGGTCCCCTGTGCTAACTTTGATTGTTGTGACAGATGTGCCCACCAAACATGTGACAATTCCTTCATTCCCATCAGCCTTTTATGTCTATCCAGGGCGCGCTTTGATTCCTTTCGCATAGAATGTCGATTTGCGCGCTCAACCAAAACCGTTGGTTGTGAAGTGTTTACACCGACGCAAAACCTGTGTAATGCTTAATCTCGTGCACCCAGTCTTTGAATGGGTTTAACAGAATTGTTCCATTGTCCGAAACTATTTCTCAGGTATTCCAAAAACGGGCACAACTTATGTTATTCCCAACAAATCGTTTTTTACCTGTTCCCTGTGATTGTTGCGACCGATTTCGCCTCGGATCATTTAGTAAATTAGTCAGAATAGACACGATAAGGCAATTTCACAGCTCCCCGAGCAACAGGGAAGGGACCAGCGATGTCGATACCCCACTTGTGGAATGGCCATGGCGAGGTGATGGGTGTGAGCTCCTGTTGTGGTTGGCGCGGGATTGGTCTATGTACTTGGCAATCATTGCATTTCTTTATCATGTCGCGTGCGTCGCGGTGCATGGTGGGCCAGTAGTACCCAGACCGTAAGGCTCTAGCTACTACAGATCGTGGTCCTGAGTGCATACTGCATGAACCCGCATGAATCTCGCGTAGCACATAGTCTGCCTGAATAGGTCCGACGCATCGGAGCCATGGTTGTAGGAACGAACGTCGATAGAGGACACCATTTCGAAGTTCGAATCTCTGCGCCGTACGGGCGTTATTCGCCGGGCATCCTTTTGTTCATGAGGGAGCGTGCCCTTGCTTATGAATTCGATGATAGGGGTCATCCACGTAGGATCCTGCTCTTCTATCACCGTAGATATCTCCATCTCCGAGATGGATTTGTACTTCAAGATTTCGACCAACACCTGCTTTGATAGGTGCGCGAAGCTCGTGGATGCGATCTTACTTAAGGCATCCGCTTTTTTGTTGTCACCTCTAGGAACCTGCCGAATGGTGAATCTATCAAAGCCCTGGATTAGCGACTTGGTCTTATCGAGGTATCGAATCATGTTGTCTTCTTTAGCCACATATTCGCCCAACACATGGTTGGCTACCAAACGGGAGTCCACATTTGCTTCTAGGTTACGTACACCCATTCGAGCTGCAATGCGTAGCCCCGCAATTAGGGCTTCGTACTCCGCCTCGTTGTTCGTGGCTGTGAATTCAAAACGCAGTGCGTAAGTGAATTCCTTCTCTTCCTGGGTTGTGGGATGAGGCCCTGCGCCCGACCCGTCACGATGACGATCCATCCGTTGGTTTAAGATCCATGGGTCTTGGAGTTTTACTTCGCTCTGGGGGAGGACAAAACATCGGTTTTCTGGTTTTTCGTATGAGGAAATCCGCCAGTATCTGGTCCTTTCACTGCACGGTGCGTGGTCTATCTAGAGATGTTATGCTCAACCTGCGGGTGGGTAAACACGGCTCCACTTTTCGCCAATCGCCCCGACGCTTCAGGTTTAGAGATGACTGTTTGATGGGTTGATATGTGATTAACCACTATTGGGTTGCGCTTGAAAATATTCTGCGCAGTCTTTTGGCGGCAAATACTACTGCCAGGATCAGCTTCTCCATTGCGCTATAGTAATCTCCGTTTCCTTGAGTGCTTTATACTTACGAAGTTTTACCGGTGTTTGTACGGTAAGTCCTTATTGTCAGTAGCACGGCGCTAATTGCCCCCATGCGTCGAGGATAAAATATATTATCAAAATCCTCCCCTGGTAGGGGTGCGTCTTAGCATGGGAATGCTGCTTTATGCTGCTTGTGCAGCGTGAAAACTTCTTCTGCATCTGGTAGGTCCAACGGAAGATCTCCTTCTTCGTACACTTCTTGAGGTTTGAACAAGGGAGTGGACTTGTCCTGCTGACTTGGATAGGTACTCTGTCAAACGGCAACTTCCAATTTAACGATTGACTTCTTTCATCTGTGCGCAGGGAAGGAAGTTGGATGAACAGCTTTTGTTTTTTCTGGACACGGCTGATGTCGTCAGGTTTATCAAGTAGCCGAGGAACATAGCCTTTCTGTAAGCCCCAAAAGTGCATTTTTTAGGATTTAGCTTCATATTGATTTTTCGCAGTTGTCGCGCACCAACTCGTCTTCGGTGTGGCTCTTTAGAAACAAGGTCATCGAAGTTTGACTTCAAGGTTGATGCTCACACTTTGCCCCCTCGAACGGTTATCTACCAGTCCGCTGGAGGTGGCACCCGCCACTTCTTTAGGCAATTAGGCATCCTTTGTATCGCTATAGACACCTTGAACTTGTGTGAAAGGCTGTCTTTTCCTCGTCATCCTTGGCCATTTAGATTTGGTGATACCCCTTGTATGCGTCCAAGAAGCACTTGAAGGGGTATCCGCATAAGGACTCCACTTTCCAGTCTATCTCCGGTAGTGGATAGCAGTCTTGTGGACATGCTTTGTTAAGGTCAGTGAAGTCCACGCACATCCCCAGCTACCACGCTCTTTTTTTACACTAACTAGGTTGGAGAAGCCAGTCATGGTAATTGACTTCTCGCATGATACAAGCCTCACGAGTTTATGTACCTCCCTCCAAGAATGGCCTCTAAGCGCGCTCTGGACGCTTGCCCGCGTTTTTTCTGCTTCACTACAGGGGAGTCATCCTTGTGGATGTCAACTTGTGTTCTGTGATCGATCGTGGCACACCAGTCATGTGTTTGGTTCCTGCAAAGATATTGAGGTTTCTTTGCAGAGTTCGCACATAGCCGCCCTAACCTGTTATCAGACAGCGACCCCCCGATCGATACTTCTTGCTCTGGGTAATCGGGATGAATAGCGGGACCTTCAAGTTTGTCACTTTGGTTGCGTGTTGTCTCTTAGTCTGCGAAACGTCACATGTGACTGTGTTGCATTCTTTAGGCGGTGCGGCGGTGTTGTAAATGGTGACAATTCCGCCGTCGACGGGGAATTTTAGCATCCCGTGGGCCGTGGATGGGACCGCGCGTATCGCCGAGATCCCTGGTCTTCCAATAATGCCATTGTATGGCGATGGTGATCTGATCACCATGAAATTCATCCAGGCTGTTGTGGAGTGCTCCTTATTGCCAACCATAACCGGTAATCGTAGTTGCCCCATGGGCCATAATTTCTCCCGTGAAGCCAGTCAACGACGTCGTGGGCGAGTTTAATGACTTTTTACTTAGGCGCAGTCTTTGAAGCAATGTTCGTACGTTTGATCTGCAGATGCTCTCCATCATTGTACATGCGGTGGATGTCGTGACCCGCTGCATTTATCTCGATGGTAAGTGGCTCCACCACTGCGTTGTCCGCAGTTAAAGTGGGAAAAGAGATGCCACTTCCATGCGAGAATTTTTGGCTGACTTTTTGCTTAGTTTTTCGCTGCCATGACTGCACCATATAGATGGTGTCAGCCTTGTCTCTAGGTGCGTCTTTCTTGCCTCCGCTCCTTTGTTTATCTTTCCCTTCCTTGATGTTTTTCACCAGGTGATCCAATCTGCCTTCCTTCACCAATTTGTCAATTAGCTGGCGCAGTTGGACGCACTCATTGGTAGTATGGCCCTTCTGCCTATGATACTCACAGTATCCGTTCCCCACGCGTTGCTCTTCTGGAGTGCGCATTGGTGGTGGCTTTGGGAAGTTTGCACCTTCTGTTGCGAGTATCTCCTTTGGAGTCATTGTCAGTGGGGTGTACTTGTCGTTCCCCCGCCCGCCCCTCTGACCGCAGTAGCTGTTGTTGCGACTGCCACTTTGGTCTTGGATGTCTCCTGGACTGTTCTGTGAATGTGTTGTGTTTGAGTAGCCTTTTCTGCTGTCCGCGGCGGCGGCTTCTCCTTGAATGAAGGACCTTGTGCGTTTCATCAACTCATCAAAGGTTTGGGGAACCCTATCATTCAACCTTTTGATAAGTTCTGGATTATGAATTTTCCATATTACATTAAAACCGGAGATCTTGAGATTTCGGGAGCCTTGATAGGTGTATGCATTCGTCCTTATAGCAACTATCTACGTAGGGCATTGTAGACTCCCTTGGTTGCTGTTTCACCCTGGCAAGTCGACTGAGGTTCTTGGCACCCTTATTCCTTTGATAAAATTTAGCGGAATAGCCTTCGCAACTCTTCAAACCCATCATGTTTTGAGTGGTAGTTTGCTGAACCAGTCCGCGCGTTTTCCGACTAACGTGGAATTGAAACATATGGCACCACACAGGTTGGGGCCAGGTTTTCAATAGGTGGCCGCCGATTTCGAAGATTTTTAAGTGGTCGTCAGGGATCACTTGTTCCCATCATTAAGTTTATTACTGTTGCCGGGCATGCGTCTTTCTTATCCTCCGAGAAATCGCTAATGCGTACACGTAAATGCGTCGACCTTTTGGCGACGCCATGGACGGGACATATCTTCGTCTTCGTCTTCACGATATTTGTTCTTGGATTTCCAGTGTCCCGTTTCTGCGTCCTCGTTGTCCGAGGAGTCTTCTGAGGACGAGCTTACTCTTCTGCGGTGCTTGCGCCGACTGTCCTCGGAGTCCGAACTTGGAGGACTTTCACTCGGGGAGCGCCTTTGTCCAAGCCTGCTGTGGACATCGCGACTGCCCAGCCTATCACGGACGTGAAGCGCCAAGTCATTGTTTTCAATGAGTGTCAAAGTTCTGTAAGTTGCCGTTTGAAGTACCGAAACCTTTCTTTCCCGAATTCGCTACGGAATACTGGAGGTCGACGGTTATCCTTTCCGCGCCTTTCCTTTTGGTGGCGCGGTGGAGATACTTCGTCCTCCGGGCCGAAGTTAAGTCGGGCCTGTAGGCTCTGGCTTGATCTCTTTTTTGTTTCCTCTTGCATGAGGGCGACCAAAGTCTCGTAGTTTTGAGATTACGAAATTCAATCGGCTCCAGTTCAGTCGTGACACCTTCTATGTGAGGTTGTCAGCACCATAACTCGGGTCCACTTGTTCGAAGGGGTGGGGGTGGCGGCTCGGTGGTATTCGTCCCTGGCACCGTTTGGGGAGGGGTGGTGAAAGTAGCACGCTGTAGACCTTCGCGCTGTGATTGTGGGGTTGCTGGGTTGTCCAGGGGCAGTTCCATCCGTGTGAAGACCAGATCATGTGGCGCATGGTGCTTCCGGGCCTGATTAGAGATCTGTCTAGAGCTTGGTCGCTCTGAATCTTACGCCTGCGGAGTCAGCTGTGTATAGTTTCCTTGCTTTGTCATTCTAGATTTCTCGGCCAGTGTACTAGGGTTGGGTCCCACGGATGCGCCAATCTGTTGATACAACAAGTTTGGACGATCCTGATTAGGTCCGTATTAGGTGTACTACGATATGTAGGCCTCCCAGTTCCTGTATCAACTTAAGTCTTGATGTATGAGACTACGCACTAAGAAAACAAAGCACGCTAGGATACGTGGGATTGTCTCCACTGATTATCCTCCGGCGTGAGACGTGAGTAAATCGGGGTTTAGGTTTTGGTAGAAAGTTAGGGTTATGAGGGGCGATACCTTAGATGATAGCCGAGGTGCTCTATATATACTCCCAAACCCTAATGGGATTTGCTCCCCATTAATTAGGTTAGTATCCGGAGGTCTGCACCGGTTATTTAGTAACTTGCAGGGCCCACCTCATGATTATGACTCGTTCGTAACGGGTGTTCTTGATGCTGCGAGTGTCTGCGCTAGTTGGGGACTCATGGGCCTAAATCCCGTCGACGATAGCCCATATGTCATGGCATCCCCATGCAGTACAAATTTGGGCCTTAGAAGTTTCGTATTAGATGTCGCTATGGCCCATTCATCATGGCCTGGGCTTATTGTACTATTCGTGGGTCGGGTTCATGACCGAGGTTGGACTATAACGTAAATCAGTCCCCAAATTCGCAACTAAAATCCCCAATCTCTTACAATTATTCAACTGCCCACACAGGGGACCGTAATCCAAACTTAATCCAAAACACCCAAATACTAGGAATCAAACCAACAGCAAACAAGATCTTCAATGAAATTCCACACGGGATACTTCTAAGTCTGCTATCACAATCACCAAACTACTCTTCTTTCACTTCACCTGAAAATGATACTCGAAAACGTCAACAATAATGTTGGTGAGCTCGTAGGTTTGACCTTAAACCCAAAAGCTCTGCCAATATTTCAACAGTGGAAAAAAATGGTGCTAATGACAGATGAATATATGCTAACAAATCCAAGACATAGCATCCCCATTGTCATTATCTCAAACATCAAATTAATATAACCCGGATTGCAACCTCCCAAATCACTTACGCACCTAAAGGCCTACCAGTGGTGCAACTATATTAGGCGAACCACACGAACCTGCATGCTAAACACAACACTTGACAAGGACCACACAGAACCTTGCCTGCCAAAGACACACACATGCAAGTACACACGAACCTTGCCATGCCAAACAAGTACATGCAAGTAACTCAAACACATAATATTCACATAGCAGTCATAAGCACATATCTTATCCCAAAAACAAAACCACATTCCATACAGATCAATTCAAAACATTTCAAAACATATTTGAGTATCATTTTTCCCCAACGAAAAAACAGTAAAATAGTTGGGGGCTACGAGGAATCACTTCAAGCAAGTTCTTTAGCAACTGCAAATTCAATCACACAAACAAATGCAAAACAAACACTAAAAAACAACAAAAAAATTCGTCGCTCGCACACGACCTAGTCAGTTAATTTCCCAATTAATCATCCAATTCCAGAACATCCTCATGTTTGATGCATAGTAGTTTTGACGCGTTGTACAATTACCCAAAACAGTTTAGTGGTGTGATGGTTGACGACTTAACTCCACAATCATATCAATCTCATTCCCTGATAATACATAATTATACTATTTAGAGAAAATAAATAAGTAATATAAATACATATTTATAATTAATAAGTATAAATATATTTCGACAAGTTCATTCGGTAAACCTTTGACACTTCAAAATAATTATTATATGGCTGAAAATAAACGTTTACTCATAAATAAACACATTAGAGAAGTTTCGAGAAAAAATATATTTTTTGTCTTTTAGTTAATTTATTAAATAAATAAAATAATTAAATATTATTTTATTATTTAAAATCAAAAATCATGTTTTTAAGAAAATTTCTAAGTATAAACTTTTTACGGATATTTCGACATGGACCGTACGGTTATTTTGACATGACCCGTACGCTCAAACAACATTTTCCAAGGTTTCAAACCTTAATTTCAACACTTTTCATAAATTCGACACTTTTTGACAAAATTTCAAATTCTCAATCTTTGACGTTTACTAAAACGTTTTTCCCAAAATATTGTTCAATATCACGTCGTAAATACATTTCCACTTTCAAAAGTCCGACCAAACTCTCACAACGACTAACTATCGCTTATTGGGCTTTAAGGCCCAACAACATTTATAAGTCTAAAACCAAGGTCCATTTACATATATAAGTATATACTTATAAGTAGAAAATAATTCGGACCACAATAAGCCCTCCCATTAAGCCGCGACTTAAATAGACTTATTAGGCCGTTAGTCCAATAGCTCAAAAATACGTATATTAATCTTGAAAATAAGCTAATAAGCTACGTATCGCATTTGGTTACTACCATAAGCCTCAAAAATAGCCCACAACATACGCCATAACACAAAAATAATCAAAATCATTTTTCTAGTGATTTTGGGAAGATTTCGTGGCATATAAGCCCAAAATATGCCAAAAATAGCTTAAAAATAAGCCCGAATAAACTATACAAGCTACTATCCAAAAATAAGCATTCTAGCATTATATATTATTCAACCATCACGACCACGACATCAAAACTACTGTAGGTCCAGCCCTAGATAGATCTTCAAGCCTGTTAAGGTTGTAGAGTACTTATGTAATCACAAGCAACTCTAAGA
>BQNB010154756.1:0-15476 GCA_026074375.1 Tanacetum coccineum | reverse complement strand
TATTCGAAGAACAAGCAAGAGCACGAAGAGCACCTTAAGTTAATCTTAGAGTTGCTTAAGAAAGAGAGGTTGTATGCCAAGTTTTCCAAGTGTGAATTTTAGATTCCTAAAGTATAGTTCGTCGGTCACGTGATTAATAGCCAGGGTATTCACGTGGACCCTGCCAAGATAGAATCCATTAAATATTGGGCATCTCCTAAGTCACCAACGGAGATTCGTTAATTTTTAGGTCTTGCTGGGTATTATCGAAGATTCATCGAAGGATTTTCGAAGATTTCCAAACCGATGACCAAGCTCACTCAGAAGATGGTCAAGTTTGTTTGGGGTGATAAACAAGAGGCAGCTTTTCAACTGTTAAAACAGAAGTTGTGCAGTGCACCAATCCTGGCCTTACCTGAAGGAAGCGAAGATTTTATCGCATACTGCGATGCTTCAAAGAAGGGTTTGGGCGCTGTGTTAATGCAAAGAGAAAAGGTGATTGCTTATGCATCACGCCAACTGAAGATTCATGAGAAGAATTATACGACTCATGATTTGGAACTTGGAGCAGTAGTGTTCGCTCTCAAGATTTGGAGGCACTACCTGTATGGAACCAAGTGCACGGTGTTTACTGATCATAAGAGTCTACAACACATTCTTAATTAGAAAGAGTTGAACATGAGGCAACGACGTTGATTGGAGTTTCTCAGTGATTACAATTGTGAGATTCGATATCACCCAGGAAAGGCAAACGTTGTTGCTGATGCGTTAAGCAAGAAGGAGAGAGATCAACCATTAAGAGTTCGAGCCATAGTAATGACCATTGGCTTGGATCTTCCTAAATAAATTTTGAATGCTCAGACTAAAGCTCGGAAGCCGAAGAACCTCAAGAACGAAGATGTTGGAGGAATGTTGGTTGAAAACGCTAAAAATCCAGAGGCGATTAGGATGGAAAAGTTGGAACCCCGTGCGGATGGAACTCTATGCCTCAATGGCAGGAGTTGGCTACCCTGTTATGACGATTTATGGACTATGATCATGCACAATTTCCACAAATCAAAATACTCTATACATCCGGGTTTTGACAAGATGTACCAAGATATGAAGAAGCTATATTGGTGGCCCAATATGAAAGCCAACATCGCCACCTATGTTAGCAAGTGTTTGACCTGTTCTAAAGTCAATGCCGAACATCAAAGGCCATCAGGATTGTTAGTACAACCCAAGATACCTGAATGGAAGTGGGACAACATCACTATTGATTTTGTCACAAAGCTCCCTATGACATCGCAAGGCTATGACACCATTTGTGTGATTGTTGACCGACTCACTAAGTCTGCAATTTTCACACCAATGAGAGAGACTGATCCTATGGATAAACTTGCAAGAATATACCTAAAGGAGGTTATCACGAGGCATGGAATACCTGTTTCAATCATTTGTGATCGCGACCCGAGGTTCGCATCCAACTTTTGGAGGTCACTTCAGAATGCTTTAGGTACTAATTTGGATATGAGTACTGTGTACCATCCATAAACAGACAGGCAAAGCGAGAGGACAATTCAAACTCTCGAGGATATGCTGCGTGCTTGCGTGATTGATTTCGGAAAAGGTTGGGTTAATCACTTACCATTAGTTAAATTCTCTTATAACAATATCTATCATGCTAGCATCAAGGCCGCACCATTCGAAGCACTTTATGGTCGAAAGTGTCGTTCACTTGTTTGTTGGACCGAAGTTGGAGAAGCTCAAATCCTCGGTCCAGAACTAATTCAAGAGACGACTGAGAAAATCATCCAAATCAAGCAAAGGATGCAAGCCGCTCGTGATCGACAGAAGAGTTACGCCGATCTAAAGCATAAACCGATGGAATTCTAAGTCGGGGATAAAGTTACGCTTAAAGTTTCTCCTTGGAAAGGGGTCGTACGTTTTGGCAAACGGGGGAAGTTAAACCCCAGGTATGTTAGACCTTTCAAGGTGTTAGGAAAGGTTAGAGAGGTTGCTTACAAACTCAAGATTCAAGAAGAACTAAGCAGGGTTCACAATACATTTCATGTATCCAATTTGAAGAAGTGTTTTGCCGACGAACCATTAGCCGTTCCGTTAGATGGACTTCATTTTGATGACAAGCTTTAGTTTGTTGAGGAACCTGTCGAGATCATGGACCATGAAGTTAAATGGTTGAAGCCAAGCCACATCCCATTAGTCAAGGTTCGATGTAACTCCAAGCGAGGTCCTGAATTCACGTAGGAATGCGAGGATCAATTCCGAAAGAAATACCCACATCTGTTCACAAAGACCGCACCGTCGTCAAGTGCCGCGTCTTGAGCCTTAAGGATAAGGCTCATCTAATGGGGAAGACTATAACACCCCGTGTTTTAGGGTCATTGACGTCGTCAATAAATCCACAATGTATCTTTTGTATTGTACGCGTTTGCTTTAAATTGTATACGTTAAGTTAAATCGCGTAAGCCAAAAACGATCATTCAATGTAAATGGGCGTCAAACAATTAAATGTTTACATCAAGCAAGTATTAAATAATTATTTTGAGAATAATTATGGTCATTGTTCATTTACTTTTATTGGTTACGTAAATTTATTACGTTTCGCGATAAAGTACGTTTAGACATACCCGGAACCACGTTAATTAATCTACGCTTCAACAAATACCCACGATTGTACCCAACACTCAAAGTTTTATTAAATTTACCCAAGTTAATATTACTTTACACTTTGTACATTAGGAAATAAATCAAGACACAAATGCTTGCAAGTAAACATCTTTTACATAAAAGCTACAACTAGTAACTTGCATATATTTCACTAGATAATGTGTTAACTATCAAAAAGGTTTCTAGAACCCTTTTGCCCCTCCCATCCCACGGCAACAACAACCTTGGAGACAAAGGGCACACAATTTTTACACAACTTGGACTTGTACAACACCTTTTCATTTAAACCTAGCCATTACATGTTCCAATTTGACCATAGTCTTCCTTAAGACCATGAACTATGTTCTTGACCACTATTGCATTCTTTTTGACCATCCTATCTCTTATATGTGCAAGTATTCAAGAGAGATAACACATAGATAGCAAACACTTAACCAAAAATCAAACAAACACTCTCTTTTGGCTCTCCTATAAGCCACGGCTCAAACACCCCTTTTATAATAATCCATACCAAATTTTCTACAACCTATACAAGCCATTACACATCATTCCTAAGATATACTAAGGTGTTTGCAAGCCTTGGTTAACCATTTACAAGTATAGAAGCAAGAAAGGAAGATTAGGGTTTCTATTTGGAAAACTAGGGTTTCAAGTGTGCAAGCTTTGGTTTTAAGTCTAAGCAAGGGTTTAGCACTTATTTCTCATCACCATCATTCATCCTAAGATCATCTATAAACCTTTATACTTTCATTTTATAAGTTATATGTATATAATGTGCTATGTAGCAAAATCATCACTTAGGATATGCTTAACTTGTAAAAATATGGATTTTTCTTGTAAACATTCACCATTCCCAAGTGTTTTCAATGGCTATGATTGACTCCAAAGAAGCACAAAAGAAATTGAAGGCTGGGATTTGTTTTAGAATCACCTCACACAACAAACACACTTGGTTTTTTGTCTCTACAAAGAAACTACAGAAAGAAAGAAAGAAGAAGAGAGTCCAAGAAACCAAGACCATAAGTTGTTTTAGTATAAATATGATGCCTTATGTAAGCCAAAGAGGCAGTATAGGTGAACTATTCATTTTTTTTTGTTTTAAATCTTAGAATAACTTAAGCTTATTTTCAGTTTGTTTTAAAGAAGAAGAAGTCATTTATAAGCTTCAACATTCAGCTTTTTAATCATTTTCAAGTTTTAAAATGCAAATTTGAGGATTTTAAAGTCATTTACAATTCCATGTATTAAGTTTCTTAATTGTTTTGGTTTTGTGTTCAAAAAGCTATCAACTTACAGTTTTATAAAACTGCTTTAATTAATTAAATCCAAAAAAAAAGGTAAGTAGTAAAGAGAAAAATTGCAAAAATCACTCTCAATACACCACAACTTATTTTATGGATAATAAGCCAGTTATTTTTGTCTGGATGGCATTTATGTGACACTACTACAAGCTTTGTTATAAGTATTACAAGGCATGAGCTTGTAGATTCTTGTTTAGGCCCTGTTTTGGATCAATGGTGTTTGTATAGTCTACCTCTTTTTCTGTTTTACTTAATTTACTGTAGCAACTACTATATAGTGTCCTATTTGTTACTGTATGTTTACTTATTGTGTTATTAATATTCAGAATGTTTATTGCTTATCTTATTAGGTAGTTTAGCTAAAAGTGATTTGTGCACTTTCTTATTTAGTACTTTAGTTTCATTTCACTTTAAATAAAACTTTTTGTTTAGTTAACACTGTTAAGAAAAATTCAGCTTATTTTAAGAGCTTAATCTTTAATTAAAGCTGTCTTATAAAGTGTCTTATTTTGTTATTATTGGATAATCTGATTTTTTACATCAGATATAAAAGAAAATGATTTTGGAAAACATTAAGGGTGTTTAGAACAAGCAGACACTAACTCCAAGATAGAACTGCTGGTGTCATTTTCTTGGATAACCAAAGGTAGCAGTACTAACTCAAGGTAGCAGTTAACGCAGTACTAACTCCAAGTTAGTACTGTTAGTTAAAACTGTTAGTACTGGTTGTTCATTTTAGCTTATCAGCTTATTATTTTGGCTTATCTAAGGTTTCCTTAGCTTTTTAGAGTAGATTAAACCATTTTCCTTTACTGTCTTTAAGATTAAGCTTATTTAATCTTATTTTCCTTTTCAAAGTATTTTCAAAAGTGTATCAGTTTGTAGCTTTTTTAGCTTATTTGCCATTCTAGTTTATTCCAGTTGCTTATTCTTATGCCTGAGTGCTTATTAGGGATAGTTAACTATCTGTTTTAGCTTATTTGCTTATTTCTTGTTTCATTGAACTAACATTACTAACTTAAAGCTAGCAGTACTAACTCCAAGTTAGTACTGTTAGTGCAATGCAAGATGATGTTGATCAATTTGCAAGATTGAAAGTTTGGAGATTAGTTTCTCGACCCGAAGGCAAGACTATCATCAAAACCAAATGAATCTTCAAGAATAAGAAAGATGAAAGCAGTTTGGTTATTCAAAACAAAGCAAGGCTTGTCGCTATAGGATACTGTCAACTAGAAGGCATTGATTATGATGAGACGTTTGCTCCAGTTTCTCGAATTGAGGCCATACGCTTATTTCTTGCATATGCTGCTCATAAGGATTTTATGGTCTTTCAAATGGATGTAAAAATGGCTTTTCTCAATGGAATTCTTAAAGAGGAAGTGTATGTTTTTCAACCTCTAGGTTTTGTCAGCAAACAATATCCAAATCATGTGTATGCTCTTGACAAAGCTCTGTATGGTTTGAAACAAGCACCTCGGGCATGGTATGATGTTCTTTCAAAATTCTTGATTGATAGCGGTTTCCAAAAAGGTTCAATCGATACTACTCTTTTCATTAAAAAGAAAGGTAAACATATAATGCTAATTCAAATATACGTTGATGACATTATATTTGGCTCAACGAATCCAAAATATTGCACGAAATTTTCAGAATTAATGGTAAAACGTTTTGAAATGAGTATGATGGGAGAAATGAAATTCTTTCTCGGGCTTCAAGTAAATCAATTTTCAAACGGGATTTTCATAAATCAATCCAAGTACATTCTTGATATTTTGAAACGATTTGGAATGGAAAATTGTGATACGGTTCCCACTCCCATGGTTGAACAAGCTAAACTCAAACTTGATTTAGTTGGAAAACCAGTTGATCATACTGATTATCGTAGTATGATTGGATCGTTGATGTACCTTACTTCAAGTCGGCCAGATATAATGTTTGCAACATGTATGTGTGCTAGATATCAGGCAAACCCAAATGAACATCATGTGTCAGCCGTCAAAAGAGGTTTTGTATAAGAATAGGGGAAAATTTCTTTAGGCAATGTATAGTATGATAAGCTTGTCAGGTCCTAAGGCTACCTAACATTAAGCTAATCATATGATACCTTACCAATCATTGCATTTATACCTTAAGTGCATACTGTATTTACCATACCACTTATATAATATATTTTTATAGTTAAGTTTTGCCTACGTTGCAAGCAGTTAATGTTATTCTTATCGACGGTTACTACACGTCAGTTTATATTAACCCGAGCCATGGAGATTCCAGTGAACTTTTGATGAGGAGATAGAGGGACCAATGAAGGATCAACCTCTATCTGTTGATGCTTCACCTACAGCCCTATCACCAGGCTACATTGCTGACTCCGATCCGGAAGAGGATAAGAAGGACACTGAGGAGGATCTGACTGACCATTCCTACCGACGGATGAGACAATTATGATAATGAGTACATTGATGATGACAACGATGATGATGATTTGAGAAGGATGTGGAGGACGAGGAGGAGGAGGAAGCACCTAGCTCTCGGCCGGACCCTTCTGCGGTACTACAGATTGATCCTGTCCCCTTAAGTGCGAATACAGAGGCAATTTGAGTGATAAGTTGTTCGACACCACCCACCTTTCACACCATATCATCTTGTCTTTTGAGACCAAATCCCGTGCAGTACGGGATATCTTTTTAATACACTACTAGGCGATCACCATCTACTGAGGCAATGCATTATGAGTTATGAGCACTACTTTATCATCACCAAAGAAATATTAATTCACTTTAAAGATAACATAAGTAGGCTAGCATCTAGAATCTTAAGAGGCACCAGGCTCCATAGACAAATAGATTTAAGTGTAGCTTATGTTTTGATTATATCCTACTAAACTTTGGAGTAATACTCGGTTGGTTGTTTCAGAGTTAATAAAAAAGCTTGTGACTCTTTTAATAATGTAAAAGATGTATTTAAGTATTAACCTACGCTGTTGGTTATGATCATGTACTGTATGATGTAGATTTATTTACCGCCATGGGTTGTCGTTTTCTATCTTATATCTCGGTATAACGTGGTCTTACCTTACATATATGTTGGGATCACAGAGTGGCATGATTTTCCTATGGATGAAACTTCATATACATTTGTTCCCTGTGATTTTCAAGAAATGATGACAACTGTTAATTAAGGGATGAGTGTTGAGTAAATTGAGCAGCTTGTAACCCAGCGAGTGGCTAATACTATCGAGGCTATTGCCATGAATGTGGGAATCAAGGGCACTGCAGGAGTGATTGCCCGGAGCAAAAGAACCAAAACCATGAAAACCAAACTAGAGGTGCCTGAGCAGTTACGAGCGGTTGGCATGGTTAAGAGAAGGGGAATCGATCAGAGACCCTAAACAACATTAAAGATGAGATCAAAAGCTTAAAAGAGAAAGTTGTCTCGCTTTGCCTAATAAATCCTAAGTTGAAACTATCTTAGACTTTATCTCCTTAGGAGTTCTCGTTGTATTTCCCTTAAATTTCAGTTGTACGAATGATTTCAAATTATCTATCAAATTATCGTATTAGGAGAATTTCGTCAATATTAACTTAGGTTCCTTATTTACTCTTACAAACTACTCTCATGAATATCATGAAATTATAACGCTATTTTGACGAAAATGAGCAATGCATCGTTAGTCCTCAATTATACATGGCCTGATCAACTATGTATAATTCAGAAGGTTCATGCATGCTAAGAGTGTCACTCTAAAACCTCTTGGTTAAGAGACAATTTTCTACTTAATTATAATGTTTTATGTGCGTATGCATAGAACGCGTTTAGTTTTGGAAATGAGTTAGTACCATATCAACTAAGACAGTCCTTCACTGTTTACTATAATGTTGCATCATTCTTTATTCAAAATTCCTTAAGCCGGAGAAGCCAAGACACATTAATAGTCGCTCTATGACAATTTCGCTATGAATTTGTTTTTTTGTCGCCAATTAGAGAATTTACTAATTATCACCATTCAACATAAAACCTTTATGCCTGTGAACTTGGTTAGTTTCGGATGCTATTAATCGGTTATGGATGGTTGGCAAAGTACAAGCGGTCATGTGTTGTTCCAGATGATTGTTCGATCCCATGGGGGAATGAAACTTATCATACACGGTGAGGAGTAACCAGGGAATGTACACGATTACAACATCATTTCGTGCACTAAAACGCGAAGTACATGCAAAAAGGATTTCCTATCTTTTTGGCACATGTCACTGCAAAGGAGGGTAAGGCACAAGTCGGAGAAGAAGCGATTGGGATCGTACCAATAGTTCGAGACCTTTCCTAAAGTATTTCATAAGGAGGACTTGCTGGGTCTTCCTCCAAACTCGACAATGTGGAGTTCAAATTGATTTTGGTACCTGGTGTTGCGCTGTAGCACGGGCACCACTTATCGACTGGCGCCTTCCGAAATGAAAGAGATATCGAGCAAAGAAGTGTGGAAAGGGCCTAGTTCTGTGCCGGACAATGGCTTTATAAAGACCAGTTCCTCACCCTGGGGAGCTCCGGTCTTGTTTGTCAAAAAGAAGGATAGATCATTCTGGATGTGCATTGACTATCGGTAATTAAATAAACTGACGGTGAAGAACCGTTATCCACTCCCCTGAATTGATGATTTATTTGATCAGCTTCTAGGGTCGAGTGTCTACTCGAAGATCGACCTAAGGTCAGTTTATCACCAACTAAGGGTTCAAAAAGAAGACATTTCGAAGACTGCCTTCAGAATTCGTTACGGTCATTATGAATTTCAAGTTATGTCATTTGGTTTGACAAACGCACCTGCCGTATTCATGGACCTTATGAATCGAGTGTGCAAACCATATCTGGATAAATTTGTGATTGTCTTTATTGATGATATCTTGATATATTCGAAGAACAAGCAAGAACACGAAGAGCACCTTAAGCTAATCTTAGAGTTGCTTAAGAAAGAGGAGTTGTATGCCAAATTTTCCAAGTGTGAATTTTGGATTCCCAAAGTACAGTTCCTCAGTCATGTGATTGATAGTGAAGGCATTCATGTGGATCCAGCCAAGATTGAATCCATTAAAGATTAGCATCTCTAAGTCACCAACGGATATGGCCAATTTTTTAGGTTTGCTGGGTAATAACGAGAAGAATCATTGAAGGTTTTTGAAGATCACCAAACTGGACCCAAGCTCACCTGAAGAATGGGTCAAGTTTATCGTGGGGTGATAAACAAGAAGCAGCTTTTTCAACTATTTAAAGCATAAATTATTGCAGTGCACCAATCTTGCCTTACTTGTGGAAGCGGAAGATTTCATGCATACTGTGACCCTCAAAGAAGGGTTTGGCGTTGTGTTGATGCAAAGAGAAAGGTGAATTCTTATGCTTCACGCCAGTTGAAATTCATGAGAAGACTATTAGACTCATGATTTGGAATTGGGCAGTAATCTAGTAGTGTTTCGCTCTCAAGATTTTGGAGGCACTATTGTACGGAACCAAGTATACGTGTTCAATGATCATAGAGCTTACAACACATTCTTGATCAGAAGGAATAATACATGAGCCAACGCGCTGGTTTGGATTGTTAGTGATTTACTGAATTGCGATATTCGTTATCCCTAGGAAGGAAAAGCCTAATGTCGTTGCTGACTGCTTTTGAGCAGGAAGAAACAAGAACCACATTAAGGTTCGAGCCTTTAGTCATGACTAATAGTTTGGATATTCAAACAAATTTTGATATGCTCTAATTGAAGCATGGATGCCAGAGAACCTCAAGAACAAAAGTGTGTTGGAGGAATGTTGGTTTGAAACGCTAAAATCCAGAAGGGCGAATAGGACAGAAAAGTTGGAACCCAAGTGGGATGGAACCCCTATGCCTCTATGGCAGAAGTTCGAGTTACCTTGTTATGGCATTTCGCGACTGTGATCATGCACGAGTTCCTACAAGTCAAAGACTCTATAATCCGGGTTCTCACAGATGTACAAGTATGAAGAAGCTATTTTGGTGGCCTAATATGAACGCGACATCGCCACCTTGTTAGCAAGTGTTTGACATGTGCTAAGGTCAAGGACGAACATCAAAGACCATCTGGATTGTTGTTACAACCCAAAGATTACCTAAATGGAGACAGTGGGAAACATCATATGGATTTTTGTTACTAAGCTTCCTATGTCGTCGCAAGCTACGACCACATTTGGGTGATTGTCGTCCGACTCATAAGTCTGCTATCTTCACACGATGAGAGAGGGACTGATCCGAGATGGATAAACTTTGAATGAAATGTACGCTAAAGGAGGTGGTCCTCGAGGCATGGAATACTCTCTCGATTATTTGTGATTATGTTGACCCTAGGTTCGCATTCAAATTTGCTGGAGGTCACTTCAGAATGCTATTAGGTACTGTTTTGGATATGGTACTGCCTACCATCCACAAATAGACTGGGCAAAGCTAGAGGAGGGACCATTTCAAAACTCTCGAGGATTATGCTGCAGTGCTTGTGCGATCAACTTTGGAAAGGTTGTTGGGCGAATATTTGCCATTAGTCGAGTTCTCGTTATAACAATAGGCTATCACGCTAGCATCAAGGCCGCACCATTAGAAGCACTTTATGGTTGGAAGTTGCGTTCACCTGTATTTAGACTGAAGTTTGGAGTGACTCAAATCGCGGTCCAGAATTAAGACAAGAGCGACCAGGAGGAAAATATCCAAATAAGCAAAGGATAAAGTTAGGCCGTCTTGATCGACAGGAAGTGTTACGCCGATCTGAGCGTTAAACCGATGGGAATTCCAGTCGGGGATAAAGTTAAGCTTAAGTTTCGCCATAGTAAAGGGGTCATGCGGTTTGGCAAATGGGGGAAGTTAACCACAGAGGTTCTGTTGGACCTTACAAGGATTATCTCTACTAGATTCCTGTGGCTGGTTTTAGTAAGTTAGAAAAAGGTTGGAGATGATTTGCGTACCAAGCCGAGCTTCAGAAGAGTGAGCAGAGTTAACAATACTTTTCATGATATCAAATCTGAAAAAGTGTCATGCGACGAACCATTAGCCGTTCTTTGGATGGACTTCATGTGGATGACAAGCTTCATTTTGTCGAGGAGCCAGTGGAAATCGTGGATTGTGAAGTTAAACGGTTGAAGCGAAGCCGAATCCCATTAGTCAAGGTTCGATGGAACTAAGCGAGGTCCTGAGTTTACGTGGGAAGCGAGGATTTTTCAATTCCGAAAGAAATACCCACAAATTTTTCGCTAAGACCGCGCGTCCGTCAAGTGCCAGTCTTAAGCTTGAGGACAAGCTCGTTTACGAGGGAAGGTCTATAACACCATGTTTTCATAGGTCATTGACGACGGTCGAATAAATTACTATTTATTTTTTAGTATCGTATGCCGTTTGATGTAATTCATGTAGTAAGTAAAATCGCGTAAAGCTAAAAATTTTCTGTCTCAATGTAAACGGGCAAACAATTAAACGTTTACATCAATCAAGTATTACATAATTATTTTGAGAATAATTATGGTCATTGTTTAATTATTTTTATTGGTTACGTAAATTTATTACGTTTCGCGATAAAGTACGTTTAGACATACACGAAACCACGTTAAATTAAACTACGACTTATACAAAATTACCACGATTGTACCCATAAATAGTTTTTTTTTTTAAATTTATCCAAGTTAATATTACTTTACACTTTGTACATTAGGAAATAAATCAAGACACAAAATCCTTGCAAGTAAACACCTTTTATATAAAAGCTACAAGTTGTAACTTTAATATATGATACAAAATATTAAGTTAAGTGCAAAAGGCTTCTAGAAACCCTTCCCCCCTATCCCACGTGAACAACACAATAATAGAAATTTGACACACCAGTTTGCTTCACCACATTGGTCTTGTACATCATTAGGTATTAAAAACATAGCTTACCATATTTCCTTTGTCCAAATTAGTCTTCTTAAGACTATTGTAAGTATGTATTGGACTTACTATTGCATTCATTTTGACCTTCCTAGCATTGCTCTTATATACAACTGTTTCAAGTGAGATACTTCTTAGATAGCACAAAACACTTAGAAAAAGATCAAAAAACTCCTCATGTGGCTCTCATATAGGCCACGGCTCAAACACCCCATCTAAATAAATCCATACCAAATTTTATTCAACCTATACAAGCCATTAACACATCCATCCTAAGATATACTAAGATGTTTCCAAGCATTGGTTAACATTTTAAGTGTTGAAGCATAGAAAGAAAATGGGTTTCAAACCTTACATCTAGGGTGTTCCTTGTTTTCTTCAACACATACAAGCCTTCATATACTATATCTAAGATACCTCAAGATGGTTTAAGGGTTTGATCAAGCCTTTACAAGTAGTTATCAAGAAAAGGAAGCTAGGGTTTATATTTGGAAAACTAGGGTTTTCTTGTTTGCAAGCTTGGTTTAAAAATCTAAACAAGGGTTTAGATTGTATTTTTCATCATCATACATCACTTTGAGGTTATCTATAAACCTTTTTGTCTTTACTTTTATCATTTTTATGAGTATATATGTTTTATATAGTTAAGTCACCATTTAGGGTTTTATACATGTTAAATGGATAACTTACTTGTGATTATGATTTATAACACTTTTTCATATGAACTTGTGATCTTGGACTAATGGACAAATTATAGATCTTGGACTATATATAATATATATGACATAAGTATATTATGAGTTATAAAGAAATGGTGGTATTTTAAATTGTTAAAAAGTATGTATAAAACAAGAATATAATTAATTATATAAAAGAGACAAAAGGGCTGTTTGGATTCAAAATCAAAACAGTAGGGTTTTCATTATTATAAAATACTACGCCTCATGACGATTCCAAAATGATAAGAAACTCAAAAAACGGATTAATAACGAAAAAGATACGCTAATTACGAGTTATACGTTAATTAAACGGATTTATAAAATAACTTTTATAAATATTATACAAAACAGAAAGTTTGGTAGTTTTAACAGATTATACATATTTTTAGGATTCCAAAACAATAAGAAACGTAATTTTTCGATTAAAAACGAAGAAGTTATGAATTACGCAAGTTTATATACTTAAAATGTATAAAAATATTTTTATAAAAAGTTACTGTTCATGACAGAAACTTTAATTCCGAGAACGTGCTCGAAAGAATCGCTAAAAACGGAGCTATAACGAATAAAATACGACGTTTACGGGTTTTACGATAACTAAAACTATAAAAATAACTTTATAACTGATGTGAACAGTAAAAATTACTGTTCATCAGGGGACTAAAAATATGAAAATGTCAATTATTGATAACTCGACTTAATACGAAAACGTGGACGTAAGAAACGCGAGAAACAGACTTAAAACGATAAAGTTAGGTCATTTTTGCTAAAGGTGTATTTATAAATGTTTTTACTTTATAAATATGATTTCACGAAAACGATTAGACAGTGATGAAGCTATATAGAATTATATGTGGTTATCAAAGTACTATATTACTAGGGAGTTTCATAATGAGGCCTCTTCGGGGTGGCGTATCGACGAGTTGTTGGATTTACGATTTAAAGTGTCCTAGCTCCTCATACGTCACTACATGACCTCTTAAATTATGATAGCCCGAACGATAGTATGATGTAACTAACATAGACTTGTATATGATGTTAGTTAATCAAAGCGATTAGTGCTTATACGACCTATGTTCATTTAGGTTGCATTCGATCATTTACGTGACGCGTTATCTGTGATATTTGGATTATCAGTAACTCAAGGTGAGTTCATAGCCCCACATTTTTACGATTTCAATGATTTATAACTTTGGGGTGGAAACATGCTTTGTTTTATAAATTGGACGCAAGTGTATATTTTATATTGATTACGTGTTTGCCTAAGTAGCGATAACCCAAGTTGAGCCCATTATCATGAACTGTCAATTGCATAGATGTAGTTGTGAATTACATTATGTGAGCGCGAATGTTATGAATAGATCTATTTGGGATTGACCTCCCCGTTCGGGTGATTAGCTATCACCGGGAACGAACGTTATAGCATGTCAGATTTGGGATGTTTAGGGTTGAACATCTGATCGGGCAGAATAGCAATAATTATCATTGAGAATATAATTATCGCGCTTCAGTGTCATGAGATTAGGAAAATGTAATCGGGTTTTGTGATGTCTGCATGTGTTGCATTATCACGGGGAAAGTCATGCGGTCCTGCATATTATGATTTATCAAACCTATGAATTCACCAACATTATTGTTGACGTTTTAAAGCAATGTTTTTTAGGAGATCAGTAAGCATAAGGTGCCAAGGATACATTGGTGATTTTGGTTTGGGATGTCATGCTAAAGATAGGGTTGTATTATGTTTTGGGAAACTCATGTGTTGTGAACCAGTATCTTTGTAATAATAATAATAAGGAACAAGTTAAAGCTTCGGGCTATTTGTATCAAATATTTGTTAAATCCAATGTATCAGTTTTAAAATGACTTTTTGGTCATTCTATATATATCTTGTGTTATTGATCTGAGAAGTAACACGCCCCGGATATCCTTATTCTGTTGCAACCCATTTTGGGGGTGTTACACAAGGTCAGGTCGACTGGCTGTGAGATACATCAGGGATCCAATCATACTGCGATATTGAGTCTGGTCAACAGGGATCCCTGAGAGGTCCTCATCCAGTTTTGTTCGCTCCACCATGGGAGTGTCAACAGGGTCACTTTTATGAAGATCAAATTTCTTTAAAATCTCATTAGCATATTTAGATTGATTTATGAAAATGCCTCTAGGATTTTGAGAAATTTGTAAGCCCAAGAAAAAGGATATTTGACCCATCATCAACATTTGAAATTTAGAGCTCATTTCATTAGAAAAACGATCACAGTCTTTGGGATCAGTCGAGACAAAGATTATATCATCAACGTATATTTGAACATGAAGAGTGTGTTTGCCTGTTTTTCGAATGAACAAGGTTGGATCGACTACACCCTTGGAGAATCCTTGTGCCAGAAGAAACTTCGACAAAGTGTCATACCACGCTCGGGGTGCCTGCTTTAACCCGTAAAGAGCTTTCTTCAGACGGTAGACATGATGTGGACGATCAGGGTCAACGAAGCCTTCAGGTTGGCTAACATAGACTACTTCTTTAAGCTCGCCATTTAAGAATGCAGTTTTCACATCCATTTGATAAACTGTCATGTTTTTGCTGGCAGCATTGGCAAGAAATATTCTGATAGCTTCAAGTCTGGCGACCGGGGCGAAGGATTCTTCAAAATTAAGACCTTCTTCCTGACGATATCCTTTCGCTACAAGAAGTGCTGTTGGGAATTATTCATTCCTGACTTAGTACCATTAGTGATAATACTTAGTACTGATAGTTATAGTTAGTACTGACAGTACAAAGTGTTAAGTACTAATCAGTTAGTTAGTACCGATAGTAGAAAATAGTTTGTACCGTTTAAGAGATATGTATGAGATATTATAGGAAAAGATATGTATTATCTTTTATGCGTT
>BQNB010154755.1:0-15476 GCA_026074375.1 Tanacetum coccineum | reverse complement strand
ACCCGCAATTAAACGATAACCACCCGATTTATTTAGCTAAAACAAATAGTCAAATTCGGTCTAGCTAAATAAACCCTTAAGCTCCGCGCCTCATGAGTTGACCGGATCCAAAAAGTCAAAATACACAAATAAATCATTAACTGTTAACACAAAAACTTATTTCATTTTCAAAGTTTTTAACTGTTTTCATTTAAAACCAAACAAGTGGCCCAATAATTCAATTTCCACACACGGCCCACACAAAAATCAAATGAAAGTTCCAAAATTAATTCATACGCAAGACTAACTTATAAAACTGGAAATAGCTCCTATATAGCAACAGCACGATTCAGATAAGCTAACATGAATAAGCCAATACAGTAATAAGCTATGATCTTATTTGAATGAACAACTAAATGCAACAAGCATGATGTTTCTTACAAATCATAAATGAGACTTAAACTTCTATAAGCACTAATCACTAAAAAAACGAGATGAAAACCTTACAAGAACTTAATAAGCGAACCAGATTGAGCAAATAGCATAACGAAATTAGCAACTAATAAAAGAATGACTAGATAAGTTCCTTTAACCACAAACCTTAATTATGAATACGAAATCTACAAAATAAACGACTAAACAAGCAAATTACCAAACTAGATAAGCTTAAAACTAATCAATAAGCCACGTAAAAACAGCAACAAGGACTGTGAATAAGCAATAGACACATTAATGTATCAAATGACAAATCGAATAACTTAAACTCTCAAAAAATTCAATCTAGTAATATAAGCACGCCTAAAACCAATTAAACTTTTTAGAGACTTATTATATTAGTAATTATGAGCTTCTAATTAAACGAAAATGAAACAAGCATAACAATAAGCTATTTTTGAGCTTATTACAGCTTATTACTCGAAAAAGATCTTAAAAATGTGTAAGAATGAATCGAAAAAGCTTAGGATAGCTTATAGGAGTCATTCTAAAGGTTTTTAAGAAGTTTTGAAAGAATAAGATGAGATAATAAACTGATGAAAATAGCTTATTTAATAAGCTCGTTCGCGAAGTTAAGAAAATAACAAAAAAACAACTCAAATAAGCAAAACAAGATCTCCATTAAGTTCATAATATTTTTATTACAAAATCTAAATAAGCTTGCGAATGAGCTGAGAACAATAAGATAGAAATGAGAAATAAGCTAATTTCTAAAAACTGAAAAGCTAAACTAAAAACTAAAATTTCCTAGATGTTCATACTTGTAGGAAGCGGGTTGTATATATAGGTGAGCAGGGGGCGTTTATGTAAATTTCACCCAATCATCACCACATAAATAAACTAATCATTGCCTCGAATTTGTGTAGCCTCGGATCAATGAATATTGCAGGACTGATCCAACCGCTGATCTAGTGACACGTGGCCATTGTGAAAGCTTCAAACAAACGCAGCAATTTTACTCATTGGATCATAAACATTTAAAACTTGAAATGAATTAGAAAATTCCCTGCCACGTGTCGATACATTACTGGCCCTTCCATCACATAGTGGACACTCATGTGACCAAGTGATAATTAATTTCTTGGCATGCGATCCGATGTCAGCCAACGTCATCCTCAATATTATTCAGATTAAAATTTAGGCCTTTGATAATTGATGGGCTTTTAATAGATTGGGCTGGCCCGGCCCATAAAATATGTTATGGGCTGGCTCAATCAAATCCAAAGGCACCATTGGACTCGTTTTCTCGCGCTCTTTCTAATGGCATGCTCGGAAAATATTCACGACTTCATCTTGATTTTGGATATTAAGCACTCTTTATTTCGACGAAACCATAATTACCTGTTTTTGCTCCGTTTTCAATCCTTTTACCTGCAAGACATAAAAATACCAAACAAACATATTTGCAAGATAATTATCTATATTTTAGCATTTTTAGTCCAATTAATAGTGTTTTACGGGTTATAAATGATGTGTGTTTTAGCACTTATCAAATTCTCCCACACTAAGCCATTGCTGGTCCTACACGCAATGTAAATTAAACAAAACCGGAAATAAATAATTTTATCCCCCTTTAACTTATAACCCCCTCACAATCAAACAAGAACAGAAAAGATCCATTAAAAGGTTCAAAAATCATTTAATTTCGCAAGCACCCTCGTTTTACCCTTCTTTTTTTTAATGTTATTTATTTATTTATTTATTTATTTACTTATTTATTTTTTTCTTTCATAATTTCCAACTTACAACTTATTCATGTGTGACATAATGTATTGCTTTCATTATTCATTGATAACTTTTAGGATCACAGAACAAAAAGCACTAATAGTGTCCAAATGGATAAATTCATCGTCCCCGACTTTCACCTCTCCAAGCCAAGCTTAAAAACAAGATCATTGCAAAATACAAGTTATGATGCTAACACTACTCATAAAAGCTAATTGTGTACTTACTTTTCCTCCCTTATTCCTAATTTTGTATCTCGAGATTTTATTTAAGTCATATACCCGAAGGCTCTATAAGACTTTATTTCGATATTTATTAATTCCAAAAATAAAGCGTAACAGTTAAAAACGCAATAATTAGTTTCTAGCCCTTTTCAAAAGAAAGCAATGTCATCAAGATTAAAGTCCACATCGAGGCGACCAAAATTTGGCTTTTATTAGGTTACTTAAGCAAGGAACCATTCATGTCATATACCCTAAGGCTCTTTAAGGCATAAATGGACCAATCTTATTTGCACCATATACCCTAAGGCTCTTTAAGGTACAAACAAGACAAAAATTAAGCAACAATATCCATTCCATATACCCTAAGGCTCTTTAAGGAATGAATAAGGCTATAATTTCACTTATTAAATTCTACTTACCCCATATACCCTAAGGCTCTTTAAGGGATAAGCAAAATATTTATTATTGTGATACATATAGTATACCAAATTAAGTATTCCTGATGTGTACTCATCTTAATTACAAAGGAACTAAAGAAAACTTCTATTAACTAATTATTAACCAAAAAACCGCACAACTCTATTTATTAAACAATTATATATAAAGGTGAAACAAGCTAATGGGAGAAAAAGCCACAATTAACACTTATGAGCCTTAAAGAAATCCAATTATTCTATGTTTAGCATCAAAACTTATACTCTACTCTATCATCTCTTGTTCTTCACAATTTAAAGTTTCTAAGAAAGAAACCCGTGAATACTTAGCCTAACGAATTAAGATTGACACTTTAACAAGTCACATAGACTGGCAACAATCTTCATTCTAATAAATCGATCTTCGCATATTTAAAATCAATTATGGGAACTTGCAAAGTCTTGACTTTTTTAAGCTAGACTTGCGTTTTATAGCTCCTTGTATAAAAGATTAGCAAAATCAATCTATTTAAAGTTAAGGAGAAAGGTAAGGTATAAAACCGGTCGGGTCAAAATTTACTTTTGTTCTCACCAACAGAAAACCTACATTCGTGTCAACTATTTTTTTTCTATTATTTTTTAATTCAACTAACTATTTATATTTTTTTATCATTTTTCTACACATAATATATATTATTTTATTTTTTTTAGATATGAACAATAAACTAGATATTAAGACTTAAAAATTTAAAATTTTTGTGCAAAAACGGGGTTGCGAGGGACACAGCAAGGCACAGGTAAGATCACATTTCGATAGAAATCCCCCCCCCCCACACTTAGAATCGAACATTGGCATCAATGTTCAAAAATATCGGGTTTTACCCCCACACTTAGGAACGAAAAAGGCAAATGCAAAAAAATTCCAAGTGTAAAAGGGGAAGCAAAAATATATAAGATCAGGATTGAGGATTCCAAAATAAGCGGAAGATCGAAAACCGGATGATTGGAGGATTGAAAACAAGCACGGGTCTTCATGATCTTGAGGAATCCTGCAAAAACGAAATCACATACCATAGAAAGAAGCACACCCTACACTTGGGCTATAAAATCACACTCACTTATTATTCAAGAAAAATAGAAAGAAGAAAAGACACGGGTTGCCTCCCGAGAAGCGCTTGTTTTTGTTCACTGAGTCTTGAGCCTGACTCGATCCCCCATACTTGAGCTGGTCAAGGAGGATAGAAATGGAGAAACAGGACATCCAAGTGAGGAATGTCCCCTCCAGAAATCATCATTGGGCTCTTAGAAAAATTAGAAATGATTTCGCCCCGATGAGATAAGAGAGGAGAAATGAGAATACCAGGATTGAACACTTTGTCCTCGTTTTTGGACGAAAACGGAAGTAAAAGATCAAACACTGGACAAAGGGTGGGTTGGGTGGGTAAAAGATTAGGCATAAGAACATCGTGTTCAGAAATGTCACCCACCACTTTGTTAGTAACAACACCCGTATCGGGCTTAAAATCAAAGCAAATCTCAACATCTGATGGTTCCGGAGTAGGACGAGAAGGTGACGGATCATTAAAATGATCAAGGTTAGATGACTCATTTTCGGGAAGGGAAAGGGAATCATTATTAAGCAATTCTTCAAGAAAACGAATACCCCCTTCCGAGTCATAATCGTCATCCTCAATGCCTGGTGGCATCGAGTCATCGAAAGCAAGAAATAAATCGATCTCCTCTATAAGAGAGTCACTATCCTCAACGAGGATAGGAGATGGAGAGAGACACTCAAAAATAGTATCAGCAATTTCCAAATTAAGTTCTTCTGGCAGTCGTGGAGATGAATTATCATACAACAAATTCTCAACAAAACGGATTTCTTCCTCTAGATCAAAGTCGGCTTTCTCAATTCCCGGTAAAATTGGATCGATATGAGCGAGTTCACCGGAGAACTCCTCGAGAAGATAATAAAACTTAGGTGAAGAATTGATTGGTTCTGAAACTAACACCTCTTATATATATAATATATAATAAAATATATATAATAAGTATAATCTAAAAACAATCAATGAAACCGAGAAGTAGTATAGAATATCCCCGGGTCGTTTATCCCCAACGAGGCTGTGCTGGAGAATCGATACAGTCGGAAAATTGGAGTTTGAATGAGATTAATGATTTGGGAGAGTAGAAAGCTAAATTAATCAATAACAAGCAAAAACGATTGAGAAAAACCTAAAAATGAAAGCTAAATAACTTAAATCCTAAAACGGGCACGAAAAACGAGGGTCAAAAACCTAAATTTTGCAAATTAAACCCTAAAACAAATTTAAAAGCTAAAATAGATTCTAAATGACAAATAACGAAGTTTAAAAAAAACTAGACTGAAAACGGAGGTCGTTTGACCCAAAAACGAGTCAAGACAAGAACCGTGCCCGAGACCCGTTCTTTAAAAATCAAAAGTTTGCAAAATTAACCCTACGAAAGTTTTTCTATTTTTCCTACGTAAAATATGACTAAAGAAAATTTCCTAAAAAAGAAAAATATTTTTTTGATAATTTTTGTATTTTTTATGAATTTTTAAAACTTTTAAAGAAATTAAATTATAAAAAATACTAAACTAATTTTAAAAATTCTGAGAAAATTACCTAAAATACTAGACCCTAAAACTAACCTAAGAAAAATAAGAAACCCGAGATTGAGCTTATGAATAAGCTCAAAATAAGCTGGAAAGAGCTTATAGCTAAATGGGCAAAAACGCCCTTATATACCAAAGTGCCCAAGGGTCTAACAGAAAAGACCCAAGGGCACAGCGGTAAGAGTGTTTGTTATAAAAGAGGTGTATTGAGGGTTGAGACCCGGGTTCGAGTCTTGCTCACCCGGGTTTCCTCTTATCTCCTCTTTTTTTTTAGAAAAACTTTTTAACCAAACTTGTTAAGCACATTGAGCTTATCATTTTTTATAACTACGACTTTTTGAGAAAAGCTAAAAATAAGCTGGAAAAAGGGCTTTTTGTTGGCAGTTTGCTCAAATTGAGCTAAGGCAAAAATTGGCTTTTTGATTTGGACTTTAAACACACAATAAGCAAAGAAAGTGAATAATAAGCAAACACAGGCCACAAATAATCCTAATAAGCAAGTAAGAGCTAAAATCAACCACTAATAAGCCCCTAATAAGCTAGAAAAGAAATTAAGCTATTTACTACACTAACTAAATGAAACAGTCAAGTCCCTAATTTGAGCTTAAATTTAAACTACCTAGAGGCCAAGCTAAGGTCTACAACTAAGGGGACTTATAAAAGAGCTTATTGGCTTTTTAGAAAAGCCAAAAGCTTGAGCTAAGGTCCCCTAATAAGCTAGAACAGTGGGCTTGAAAATAAGCCCCTAGCACCAGGGGAAATGAACTAAAAAGGGGGGCTTAATTTGACAGCTTAAAATAAGCTGTCAAATAAGCTCAAAATGAAAAATAAAGTTAAGACAGATTGAGCATAGCTTAGGGTGAGCTTATGCTCAAATTTTAAGCTTCTAAAAACACTTTAAAGCTGCTGATTTTTGCAAAAAGAAATAGGTAATTTGACTTTTGAAAAACTTAAAAAAATATGTTGACAGACTTGAGCAAAACACAAGGACTCCTAAGGCTTCTACTAGTTGGTTCTTGCACACACAAATGACACCAAATTAACACTACAACTCAAGATTACAAGAGCTTATCCAAATAAGCTCTTTGGGTCTCTTTTAAAACCAACAGACTTAAGGGCATACTTAAAAAAGTTAAAAAACACTTTAAGGACTTGAAAAATTTGGAAAACAGACACACAAGAGCTTAATACTGCTAGCCAAAGTTGGCCACATGGTCACAACCCATAACCATGCCATTTTGACCCATTTTGGGCTTATCCCAAACACCCCTTTATATTTTAAAAAACGAATTTTAAAACTTATAAAGACTGAATTATGCTCAAACTTTTGAAGTCAACTATCAAATATGCAATAATAAGCACTAAAAGTAAAAAGCAAAAAGAAATAAGCATTTTCATAAGCTAATAAGCAAAAAGTAGAAATAAGCTTTTTAGGCAGTTTTTAGGCAAATGACAAGTAAATGATACAAGAGCAACTACAGGGCATTTTTAAGCATAACTAAACACAAATAAGCACAAAAAGTCATCAATAAGATGAAAATAAGCAATGCTATAGTAACTTTAAGCAAAAATTTAAAAGGAAGTGTACCTTGACTCCTTGCTCAAAACAGGAGTGTATGAATACCTAAATAAGCTCTAATCCTACCCCTTAACTTATAAATAAGCTATACTAAACACCCAATGAGCCATCCATGTTTGCTCATTCATCCATTAGCTTAATTAAACAGTAACCCTTTTTTCCTTTTTAATTTTTCTTAAATTTTTGTATCAAAGTTTAAAAACAGATTATAAAGTGCTTATATAAGAGCTTATATGACTTTTTAAAAGAAACACAAGTTGAAATCAAAATTTAGAACACAATGTGAAAGATAAAACTGAATTTTCATTAAACTAAAAAAAAGTACAAGTACATAAAAGTAAAAAAAAACTAAAACTCAGCTCTAAAACTACACACTTTTTGCCACAATGGCTTACAAGCTTTTATATAAACGAGCTAGGGTTTGGTCCTCTCTTCTTATCTTCACTTGTGTGCTTCTTTGTAGAGACATAAACAGCTCTTTGTGCTTGTTGTGAGTGTGTAAACACAAAAACCAATCCTGGCCCTTGGTTTTGAGTGCTGCCCACTCAAAGTGATCTCAACCATTGATCGAATTGAGGTACTTTAGGATTGCCAGCTTGGCACATCCATGTGGGGGGTGGGGTTTAGGTTAGTGACATGTTTGGAGGGATGTGGGGAGGTCAACGAGGTGGAAAGTGACAGGTTTGGGGTATTATAAGTTTGGCGGGAAAACTTGTAGAAGATAAACAGTGTTTCAAAAATGGGGTGAGGGTTTGGGAGTTTGTCATAACTAGTCCCTCAATGTTTATATGTCTCTTGCAATTTTCGTACTTGTGTTTATAAACGTTTGGGGATTTGACAGAAAAGGTCCCCCAATGTTATAAGTGTTATTTCATTCATGGTCCTTGTGAGTTATAACTTTTGGAGGGTTGGCAGAATTGGCCCATGTGGTATTTCTTTGGAGAGTTGGCAGTTTTAACCCTTGCAAGTATTTTCTTCTTTTCCTTCATTAAATAAGTTAGGGACTTGGCAATTTTGGCCCCTAAACTTATTTTTCTTCACTTATGGCTTCGGGTTTGACTTTGGATTTGTCGGGGTTGACTTTGGTTGACTTTTTCACACTTGGGCTTTGTCTTTACCACACTTTTCCATTCCGTGTCCGGTTTTGTCGTTTTGGCTTCGTTTTTCGTCCTTTTCTTAGATATCCATTCCTGCACAACATAATTAGCAAAACAAGCATGTATTTGGCATTTTAAGTCCGTTTTTGGTTATTTTAGCTTGTTTTTAAAGGTAAAAGGTATGTGTATTTAAACACATACCAACTTCTCTTCCGAATAAGAAATAATGCACTGAACCGTACATTAGATCTGTGATGCACGGATAGAAAGTAATGCATGCCTGGGAGAAATTAATCACCCGTTATCAGGAACAACTGTCTTTTTGATGACATACATTCCTCAGATTGAAAAACGAGTTGATATCGGAAATAATAGCAAGCCATGAAGACATGTTTTGAAATTGTTTGAACTTCTGCTCGAACTTCATTTAAAGACCCGTGTCATTATTGAATGACATTTCTAGGTCCGTAAATGTTATCGATTTTCAGAAGACATGTCTTGAAAAACTATTTTTGTATTTTCTATTTTTTAATTTTTATGGTTTTTATAGGTTTTATAGGTTTTATATTTTTATATTTTGATTTTGTGTTTAATTATATACAAATATACATAGGATATACAAAGACCATCCTTTACTCCTCTTCTCCTTCTTGAAGACGTTTAAGGGTTTTCGAAGTCATACTCTTCATACCAAGTCGCGGGAGTAGAAATTCAAACCGCTCTGCCTTGGTGAATATGTCCACAAGCTGATAATCTGTCATCATGAAGTACAATTCAACCACGCCGTTCTCAACCTGCTCATGAATTAAATGGTGACGTATGTCAATGTGCTTGGACCGTGAGTGCTGGACATTGTTGCAGCAGAGAGCAATAGCACAGCGGTTATCACAATACAGGGGAATCTTATTGAATGAAAAACCGTAGTCTGAAAGTTGTGACCTCATCCAAAGTATCTAAGCATAGCAGCTAGACATGGCAATGTATTCAGCCTCTGTGGGTGAGATTACAGTGCTTTTCTACTTCTTTGATGACTTGCTGACTAATTTATCTCCAAGGAACTGATCACTTCCTGACGTACTTCTTCGTGTATCTTGACAACCTGCATGGTCCGCATCTACATAGGTCGTTAGTGCCATAGCAGTGTCTTTTGGATACCAAAGTCCCTAATTAATGGTTCTTTTGAGATACCAAAAGACCCGTTTAAGTGCTTCAAGGTGGTTTTTGGTAGGCGATGCCTAATACCTAGCACATATGCACACAACGAATACAAGGTCGGGTCTGCTGACAGTGAGGTACATTAGGGAGCCGACCATACTGTGAAAGCGAGTCTGGTCAACTGGAATCCCTAAGGGGTCCTCATCCAGTTTTAGTCGATCCACCATTGGTGTATCTATAGGGTCACACGAATCCATCCCAAATTTCTTTAAAATTTCTAAAGAATATTTAGATTGATTAATAAAAATGCCTCCGGGACTTTGCGAAACTTGTAATACTAGGAAAAAAGACATCTGTCCCATCATCGACATTTGGAATTTTGAACTCATCTCGTTGGAAAATATGTCACATGCTTTAAGGTCGGTCGATGCAAATATGATATCATCTACATATATTTGAACAAGAAGAATATGTTTGCCTGTTTTTTGAGTGAATAATGTCAGATCAACTACACCCTTAGAAAACTTATTGTCCAGAAGAAACCTTAACAAGGTGTCATACCACACCCGAGGAGCATGCTTTAAACCATACAGAGCCTTCTTCAGACGATAAACATGTGTCAGATGATCTGGATCAACAAAACCCTCTGGTTGACTAACGTAGACTTCTTCCTTCAATTAGCCATTCAGGAATGTTGTCTTGACATCCATCTGATAGATGGTCATTAGCGATGAAGATTCTTATAGCCTTGATGCGTGCAACCGGTGCAAATGATTCCTCGAAATCAATACCCTCCTCTTGTTGATATCCCTTAGCCACCAACCTAGCCTTGTTTTTCAGAACATCACCGTACTCATCAAGCTTAACTTTGTAAATCCACTTGAGAGCTATAATCATGACACAGTCTGGTCGTGGTACTAGTTCCCACACTTGAAGTTGATCAAATTCGTGAATCTCGCCTTGCATGGCTTGAAACCAGCAATCTTCAGTCACTGCAGATTTGAAGTTCTTTGGTTCGACTTTTGACAGTACAGAGTTGTACAAGCACCACAAGGCATTGGTTGCAAGTTGTTTTCTGGTAGATACCAGTCGAGGGGGATTACTAATGACATTGTCAAGCGGGTGATCCTTGCTCCATTTTCCAAGATGATGATGTGGTTGAGTAACATGAGTGGATTCAGTTGAACTAGCATCCTCGGATTATGATGCCTTAGAACCAGGTTTCGGAGCAAACACGTTTACAAAAGGATCATTGTTAGCATGAGAAAAAGGATTGTTTTCAATGATATTAGATCCAGCTGCAACACCTTGATGTGAGATAAGAGGTTGTAATTCTGAAGATGACGATAAATAACTTGGAGAATGTGCATCTTGATCAATGGTAGTAGAAGAAGGTGTACTGGCGAAAATGACAGGAACCTGAACTGCTGTAGCAGAAGAAACTGGTATTTTAACACGAGGAGGTTCTAGATATTCATCGAACATCGGTTGGAATAATATATCCAGCTCTTTATTTGTTGGGGGCACATAAGGTGCTGTAGGGACCGGATTGGGTACGAGCCCTGAACTAATCTGTCCAGGCGTCAGAAACCTATGTGCAGGTCTTGTACCAAGTTGCACAGGATCCATTGGCTCAGACAACTCATCGAATTGAACGTGAATAGTTTCCATGATTCGTCAGGTTCTTTTGTTGTAGATTCTATAACCCTTCTTGCTTGGTGCATAACCAACAAAAATTCCAATATTAGTTGTTGGTTTTAATTTTCCAAGATCCTCGCTGTCATTTGTAGAATAACAAAGAGCACTAAAGACTCGAAGAAAGGTAACATCAGGCGTCTTATCATCCACCAGCTCGTATGGGGTTTTGTTATGACGAGTGTGAATGAGGGGTCAATTTTGGGTGTAACAAGCAGTAGCAACAACTTCTGCCCATAGAAACATCAGAGCCTTAAAAAATATCAGCATTGTCCTAGCAGCCTCCACAAGAGTACGGTTTCGTCTTTCGACAACGCCGTTCTGTTGTGGAGTCCTCGGAACTGATTTTTGGTGAAAAATACCGACACTTTCATAATATTCAGTCAGAACTTGATTAACAAATTATGTGTCATTATCGCTATGGATGTATCTGATAATTTTGTTGAGACCGACTTGTATATGCTTCAGAAATTTGATGACGAACTCTGAGGTTTCATCTTTTGATCTCAAAAACTTAACCCAAGTAAACCTAGAATAGTCATCAACGATGACTGAGATGTATTTCTTCCCATTAATTGTTTGCACTCGCATTGGTCCACATAAATCCATATAAAGGGTATTAAGAACTTCCAAGTTGGTGTTTTCAGTTTTGGGTGTGTGTGTATGCTTTTTGCTCTTTCCTAGTTTACATACGGAGCAAAGGTGATCTTTCTCAAACTTCAATCTATGTAAGCCTCTTACTAAGTCCTTTCTTGCAAGGTCATTGATTGTATCAAAGTTCAAGTGGTTTAAACAACGATGCCATAACCATGATTTGTTCTTGGAGGCTGTGGACAACAAGCATATTAGGGAGGACTTCATCATGTCTTCAACTGAGATAGTGTACAAATTAGAGCCATGAGAACCTTTAATTAATTCAACTCTATCTGTATCTCGAACATAACATGAATGCTTCCTGAATGCAACTTCAAGATTAGAATCACAATATTGTTCGATAGAAAACATATTGTGTCCCATTCCTTCCATATAGTATACCTTGGAGATCGCACTGTCACCAATCACGTAATCTCCATAACCCATGATAGCACCAAAGTGGTCATTCCCGAATCTAACTATGAACTTTTTCATGAAATTCCTGAGCCGTAAGCGATCCCCCGTCATATGTTTTGAGTAGCCTGAGTCTAAATACCAAGGGACGATCTGTACAACCTGCATTTGAAAACAGACGAAGATGGAGAGTTTGGAAAGTTGGATCCCCAATTTTTATTGGGGTCCTGTTAGTTAGCATAAGCAACATCAGTTTGCATAGACGTATCAATTGCCTGATTCATAGTTAGAGTGGGAATGCTAGTGGGAATTGCCTTGTACTGTTTGTTTCTACGTTGGTAACTAGTTAATAGTTTCTGAGAGGTGTTACTTAATTTCTTAGTTATTATAGTTTTACTAGTACTAACATTTTCAGTTTGCTGTACAGGCAGAACATTGGATTTAGTGAGCCTAGTTAAAGGGCACTGTTCTCCTAAAGTTAATATTCTTCCCATAGGCTTCCATTGATAACCAACATTGGTAAGCACTTTTCTTGTTGTTTTCCACACTTGTTTAACTTGCTTAGGTTTCCAAACTTTCTTAACTTTGCACACAACATTTTTAACATAGGGGGATGCATTCACAGAGTGCAAATAATTAACCACACACATATCATGATTTTCAAAAATCAAGCATTTGTTACATGTCTTGCAAACATAATGAGAATTCAAATTAATTACAGTACGCTTAGAGCTAATACTAGAATCAACACGATTCGTGTTTTTCAAACTAGACTTATTGGTCCTAGGGTGTTCTTCTACTTTCTTCTTGTTGACACTTTTAGCAGGCCAGATCCTATTTTTCTTGGTATTGCTCATAGGCTTTGATCCGCTAGCGTCAGTGCAACTGTTTACTCCTGTAGAAGGAATCACATGGACATTAGTCTTCTGAATGTTTAGTTGCTCTACATGTTTGTATGTGTTATTATTTGACGTTTCACATTGGTCCTCAAAAGTAACTTGCTTTTTCCTAGTTAAAGGGGTAGAAACATGCTTTTTATCTTGGTTATTGAAGTCTTTCAGACAAGTGCCAATCACATATTCTAATAGTTCCTGATAGTGTTTAGTGTAAAGGCAAGCAGATTCAAGTGATCTATCTAATGGTCTTTCAACCTTAGCTTCCTCTACTATCTCGCGAAGGGTTTCTACACTTTCCTTAAGATGTTTGAGATAATCTAGTTAAACTTCCCTATTGTTCCTATTGCGAGGGGGGATTTGTTCAATATTGATAGCATACCTACTAGGTGCAAGAACTCTTGGTTTTACAGAATCTATAGTGATGCATTTCATATTTTCATGTATTTGGGCTTTCAGATTCTCATTTTCAGTTAACAAAGTAGTTGTCTGTTCGATATGTTTAGCACGCGTGATCTTAATAGAATCATACAATTCCTTGTAATGCTGCTTTATTTTTGCATTCTCGGCCCTAAAAAGCTCATTTTGTTCTTGAAGAACGGTGACTTGTTTAGTTAATTAAGTGATCTGAAAATCAAAGGCCTTGAAATCAAGAGTACGGTCTGCTTCGCTATGGGTCTCCTTTAATTGAAAGATTTGCTTTCTTAATTTTTTGATGGCGTTGTCGTTTCCTTGAATGGAAGCTTTCATTTTTTCGATTACAAAGACTAAGTCAAAATCAGGAGCATCCCGAGCGGGTAGAGATGTGTTGTTTCTAAAACTTTCTTTAAGGTGTTGATACTTTAACTGTAAATTTAAGTGATTTACCTCAAGGTTGGAAAAACGTTTTACTAATTCATTATGATCATCCTTTTGAATCTTATCATTTAATTTAGAAAGCTCTGCTTCAAGTTCTAGACAACGTGCTTGAACAACAGTGGGCATCATGCATTTTAGTGAATCTAGATATAGTAAGCTCAAAATTTGTTGCAATATAAAACACTTCTTTGGACAAGCAATCAGCAATCAGATTGTCATTTGTGATGAGAAGATTTTTCCGCTAAATCTCATTATACTTCCTATTCATAATATTTTGGTCAACCTCAGCTTCCACTTCTTTAAAAATTTCTTTCATTTGTTTAATTTCTTTAGTGAGAGCCTTTTGAATACCCTCAAAATATTCTTTAAGTGTTTTGAAAAATGGAATGACCTCGGTGAGATAACATTCTTTGGTTTGTTCAAAGCACCTTTCCCCTTCAGTGAGACCCGTTGGTGTAATTCTCTTTTTATAGGTTTTTTCAAATTCTGAAAAAAGTTGTATAAGTGTAAAAATGTTAATTTTCACTTGACTTTTTGTTGGAAGCACCCTGGGGACAAGCGTTGCAGGTGTATTAGGAGGATACACCGTCAACGCTTTGGTTGGTCTTGAAGCTTTATTCTGCTCTTTGAGAGCTTTGGTTTTCATCTTGAGAACATGCTTGGACTAAAATATCTGTTCGGGGGTTAGTTGTATCTATGGAGTGAAGGTCGCCAGCTAGTTCTCTTTTGAGTAATCCGGGGGTCAAATATTAATGTTTTGTTTAGTCCATAGAGGGGTTTTCATTTTGTCATTCATTTTCTTTCTAGTGATTTCAGCTATCTTTAGGGTATCCTCTGAGTTGTGTACTATTGCCGGGACATGATGGGTTTTGATAATTTCATGACCATTATATAGAGCAGGCTGAGGTTACGTTGTACGGGTGAGACATAATAGGTTCTTATAGCCAATGGCTACCTTTCTCTGTTCATCATAATAAGTCTTTGGTTTACATAACATGTGAACTATTTGAAGAGACTGGTCTTGTTTGAATAATTAATCCTCGACCTCTTCTTTTAATTCTTTCATGTCAAAAAATTCTTCCAGGTATTTGTTTTCTTTCTGTTTAAAATCATTTTTCAAAGATGTAACTTATTCTACCATTGACTTGTTATGGTTGATGGTAGAGTTAAGTTGCATTTTTACAGAATGAAGTTCCTTTTTTTAATTTTCTTCCTTAATATTACGGTCAGTGATAACTATTCTTAATTGTTCCTCAATCTTTTGTTCTCTTTAAGTTAATTTAAACTTGGACCGTCTTTCATACAGTTTAACTTGTTCCTTATATGTTGCAAGTTCAGCGGTCAATGATGCATTAACTACTTTGTTTTGCTCATTCGCATAAACACTTTGGGTTGTCTGTTCATGCATTTCATTAATTATCATCATATAAGCATGTTGGATCATTTACTGAATAGATATTAACCTTTAGCTTGTAAAGGGTTTGTTCCTTTAGATAATTCTAAAGCAACAATAATGAAACACTGATTTGAACACTATTGATTATGCGGAAACTAATCAATAATGCTAAGAAGAACAATATTAAGAATCACAAAAGAACCTTATATTATCACTTGAATCTGCCTAGGTTACAGATTACAAAGACTATGATTGCTAATTGATCTCTATTGATCTGTGTAG
>BQNB010154754.1:0-15476 GCA_026074375.1 Tanacetum coccineum | reverse complement strand
AAAAAGTCAAAAAGTCAAATTGGAACTGAAAAGTCAAAGGGTAAAATAGTAATTTAAAATATCGAAAATTGCAGGGTGTGACATCTGGTATGAAAATATTTTGTATAATTAATTTTATGAAATTCTTTTGTTAAAATGTAATGTATAAGAGAAAAATATTTTCTTGATCACTAATCATACTTAATGATTTGTTTGTTCAAACCTTAAGTGATTACTAATCTTAGAAATGGAATTTTACGATTAATAATTTGTAAACGTTTAATTTTATCGTAAACGTTTTTACATTTTGATATTATCAAAACGTTGAGAGGTCGAAAAATATAAATAACGTTTTTAGACATTATTTGTATTAAGAATGGTGATGAAATAGGTGAAGGAACAATGGAAGGTGCTAGAGAAATAGGAAGTGAACCAGGCGACCACTCGGGTGATGGCAGTGTATGAGCAGGTGGTGCTGACGGTGCGTAAGTAGGAACATCAATGTAAGCTATACCGTCCTCCGGGTCTATCCACGTAGTGAGTGTGGGCTGCCTAAATGCCGACACCCTCTCTGGTCTCTCGGACTCTGGTACAAATCCAGAACTCTGACCTACCTCAAATACACTAGGCATCTGGCCCTCTCCCAATGCTATCTCCCGGCGTCTCAACGCCCCATATCCCAATCCTAGAGGCTCACCCACGACTGTCTCCGCAACCGGGGCTGCCCGCTGCTGACCCCCCAAGTACAGCCTCATCCCCACCTAAAATAAGACTCTCAACTCCCATACCGAGGCCCTCATCCCCCGCAGCAAGACCCTCGTCCCCTACAGCAGGATCCTTATCCTCTAAAGTAGGACCCTCGTCCTTTGCGTCCTCGCTCACACTGTCAGAATCTAAACTCTCCTCTATCTCCTTGTCCTCCTCCTCCTCATCCTCCTCCTCCTCATCCTCTACTAACTCAGACGTACCCCGATAACGCTTTCGTGAAGGAAGGTCTAGCGGTGACGAAGAAGGTGAACTCTCGTAAGAGGACCTAAACCTCTTACGAAACGCGGAATCAGACATAACTGCCACCTCTGCCATACTGGCAGAGAGGCCCGGTGACATCGCATGTGGAACACGCACAACCATACGTGCGGTCCTACAGAGAATGGGAACCAAGGCAGGTGGAGTACTCTCAGGTAGTAATGTGGGTGGTGCTATAGTATGGGGTGACTCAGGTGTCTCAGTCTCAATAGGGTCCTCAACAGGTTCGGACTCAGTGTCCGTCCCCCCCAAATAAGCCTGCCTAATAGCCTCATAGGGATCCTCAGGAAGTGGTACGGGTGATATGTGAGAAATCACATATCTTTTCCATATCAAAAATGGCCTTAAATGATCAAAATGTGCAAAAATATGCTTGTATCTGTGAATTTTATTGTTTGTGAATGTGTAGGTATGGATATTGCAAAAATCATAAAAAACGGTCAAAAACCGGGCAAACACGGACACGAGAACGGAAAGAGTGCACAAGAGCCGGGAGTTTAATAGCAAAAAGGTCAAATAGTCAACCATGGTCAACAATGGTCAACCCACAAAATACCAAAACCCTCAAAATACCCAAATGAGCCTTAATGTTAAAACCAATTTCACCAAAAGTCCCTAAACCCTAACATCGTTATCTCCTTTTTATTAAAGAGATAACGGTTGTTATCCCTTTATAACTAAACCCTTTTAACCGTGGCCAGAACACCCGGCCCAATCCTTTTACCATAAACCTGAGCCCAAATCAACACCCCGGGTCAACAAAGTTATAAAAAGGAAAAAAAAAAGCAGGAAAAACCGTTTTTACTAGTAATCTCCTTCTTCGTTTTACCCTGCATAAAAAACAAAGGGTAAATTGAAATTGATTACGTGGCTTCAAGATTCGAGTACTAAGCTATGACTTGGCAAAGCAAGACGTCATCATATGCTCTCATTGGCTAGAATTGACAAAAGGTATGTCACGTGGAGTCAGGAAACACACAAGGAATGGAAATTTTACACTAAATCCTTTGCTAAAGAAGCACAAGTACTCTGACACACGGATTGCCACGCTGGCAATCCGTGTGCTCACTTATTTGATCCAACGGCTTAAACAAAGGATCTAATGATTGGCATTAAAGGAAGGGACGAGATCAAAGCTTGGAGGAGCATGTTGAATGACCCAGAAGCTTCTCTCTCAACTATAAATACAAGACCTTCTCACACACATCAAGGAGGGGAGGAGTGAGATAGATTTTTATATTTTAGCTTATGTAATTTTTCTTTAAAACAGTTTTTAGCTTATTGTTTACTAAATGTAATTTCCTTTTTCACTATTGTAATCAGCTCTTTTATTAATAGAAGTCAAGTTTTCTTATTATGCACTTTACTTTTCTCAAGCTTACTTTTATACAAAATTTTGTTAAATAAATTGTTACTGTTTCATAAGCTTATTATAAGCTCATCTAAGTCTCTAAGCTTAGATTGATCTCAACTTAATCATTAACTTTACTTAAATCTAAAATCAGTTTAATACCCAAGGGCCTAGTATGATTTTGGTTGCTATTGGATGATAATGTCTTTACTAGCTTATCCTTGTGATAAGCTAAAGCTTGTTGATGGCTCAAAAGAGCTTTTAATAGCCTTGTTTAGTGCAGAGGCTTAAGTAAGTTTTCATTTTCCTTAACTAGCTTTAAAACTTCTAAATAGCTTAATTTTGCTTAATTTCTGCTTATTGATAGTTATTTCGCATAAATGATGTTAGTTTATAGTTAATTTGTACTTATTGAGTTTAATTTGTAGTTTAAAATCTTTAGTTTTCATGTTTCTGTCTTAAAATCAGAGAAAAACCAAAAATATAGCATAGTTGTTAGCTTATTCATTCTGGCTTATTTGTTTGCTTAAAAATGTTTAATAGGGTTGCTAAAAGCGTCCTAATATCTGTATTTTGAGGCTGTTGTTATTTAAAACTTATTTTGATAACTAAAAATGGATTTGAATGAATTAAAGGGGGTATGTTATGGGTCAAGCAGTACTAACTTTATTACTTACTGAGGCCAAATGGTCCTTTGATTTAAATTTGAATCTCATATTTGAGTTTTATCAGTAATAGTAAGATTTAGGGGCTTTGTAACCCCCCTCAACACCCCCCCCACCGCCACCCCCCCCCCCTCCCACACCCACACCCCCAACCCACTTAATTCAGTTTTTAAATCCAAAGTTATTAGTTTGTATTTGTTAGTGCAACTGAAAATATAGTAAAGTAGAATAAATCATTTTAAAGCTTATTTGGTTTCTAGATGTTATTAACATGGCTAAATTCATTTGCCCCTTATAGTGTTTTTCAATAAAATTGGTAGCCTGCAATAGTTGGATTTAGATGTTGAATCACTTGATGGTCAATTGTAACCAACATCTTTAGATAATAAATACCACTTTCTAGCTTAATTTTTCATAATTATATGTAATTAAGTAAGGTTTTTGATTTTAGCACACCTAGTATTTATGTAGAACATAATCATCTGTTTAACTTGTTTCTTAAAAATTAGCTTATTTGTCTATCTGTTTTAAGCCTTTAAAATAGCACTTCTTCATTTATATTAAATGTAAAAAAAACCAAAAATATAGTTTTCTGCCTGCACAACATTTTCATTAAGCTTTTTCTATGTTAATTTGATTTTCAAAATGCTTTTTGAAAGTAGTTTTGAGTAGTCTTTTAGATTATCTTTCTAGTGATATAGCTTATAAGTTCATAAGGTTCCTTTAGTTTAGATAAAAATAAGCCCAAAGTTAGCTATTTGTCTGTTTAGTTTTCAGTTTTTCTTTAAGTGCTTATTTTAGATTTCTCAGCTCAAAGTCCTAGTTTTTCTTTAATTCTGTAAAAATAAAGCTTAGCAAATTATTATTTAGTTGTCTTATTTAGCTTATTAGGATCATAGTTAGCTTATTTTGGTCTTTTCTTAAAAACAAAACATAGTAAATCAGTAAGCAAGTAGCTTTTTTTCAGATAACTTTTAAAAACTGCTTATTTGATTTTCAAAATGTCTTTAGTTTGATGTTTCTAGTAGTTTTTTGGCCAATGTTTAAGTAGGTATATGGCTTTTAGGAATAAGGATCCAATAGCTTATCTTAAATTAAGCTCAAAAGTGCCCTTTAGGCCTGTTGGTTTTCAGTTTTTTCACTAAAAGCTTATTTGTAATCCTTTGCTTATGGCTTGCTTATTTTTGTTTGTTTTTGCTTATTAGGTTTAGTATTAATCTAGTCTTAGCTTATTTGCTCTTGTGCTTTGCTTATTAGTTCAGAAATTACCCAAATAGTTAGCATTTTAAGTCTTTAAGAGTAAAAAGATTTTCTGTCTAATTTAGCTTATTTCTGTGCTTATTTTAGGTTTATAAAAATAGTTGTTTTGCAAAAGTAGCTTATTTTTTAAGATGTTACAAAGTTATAAAAAAATGCAAAAATTAAAACACCTTGGGATAGTGGGGAAAACCCCGTGAGCCAAACTCGAACCGGACCCTCTACCTCCCTCACCAAAGCATTTTAAACCCCAAACCCCCACAACCCTCACCATTTGCTACAAAAGCTCATCCCGGTAATAATCTTTGCACAATCTATTATTTTAAATACTTTATAGGCTTTAGTATAATAAGCTTGTTTCAGCTTATTCCACAGCTATTCGATAAGCTGATTCCAAGCTTAATTTTTCTAGATTCCTCATTCTTCAAGCTATTTATCGGAATTTTTTCAGGATTTTTATAAATATTTAGTATTTTTTAAAACATTTAAATTTGTTAAAATCGTTTTAAATTCATAAAAAATTATAAAAAAGTTAAAAAAATATAATTCTTTTTTAGAAAATTTTCTTTTAAACATTTAGGCCTTAAGAAAAATGAGATTTTACGTTCGTAGTTTTTTAAAAAAATTGAAAAATTAGCATTTTTTAAAGAAACGTGATTGTTTCCTGCTCTTTTCACATGTTTTTTTATAGTTTTTAAGCCTAAACACTTTCGTTTTTAGCCTAGTTTTCTCTTTGTTTTAGCTTTTATTTAATCAATCTTTCAAACACCAAAAAGATCATTTTAATTTAATTTTGATAATTTTAGAGTTTGTTAGTCCCGTTTAGGATTTCCCATTGCTTTTAGTTAAAATTACTTTCCCGTATTGATTTCTTTTAGTTAGGTTTAATTGTTCCTTTATTTGCTCACTTTTAGGATTTTAGAAAACAAATCATCTTCGAACCAATTCAAATCATTGTCCAAATAACAAACGTGGTCTCAATTTCATAAATCTTTGGGAAAACGATCAGGTAATCACTTACCGGTTAAAGCGTGTAGTATTTTTGTAAGATTTTTCCTACTACCTTTGTCCTCAAGGGTAGTTTTGGAATTTTCTATACTTTGGATATTATTACGTATATAATTGACTCGGATCAATTTTTGGCGCCGCTGCCGTGGATTTGTGATTAAGATACTTTCGTTTGAAGTTTTTTGATCGTGATTTGGAGAACCTTTCGTCTTTGAAAGTTACGCTTTTAAGAAAATCAAAAATACAAAAAGTAAAAAAATAATTTTCTTTTCATTTTTAGTATAAGTAGAAGATTATTAAATAAGAAAAATACAAAAATATTTGCTCTTCTGGATTTTTCGATTTTTCTTGTGAATTCATTAAGAAATAAAAACTTAACCAAGTTGGTAAAAGAACACCAACAAATAATACCTTCAATTGAGGTATTATCCATCAATAAGTTTCTGAACTAAAGATTAAAAAAATTTACCGTTTGTGTCACTTACGAAAAAGGCGCACCTCTTTTGTAAAATTTATTTTACTTAAGAGAGTTACCCTAGGTTTGTTGATTATTCAGTAAACAAAAATATTTCCTTTTCTCATTTCTTTTCTCATTTCATTTGTTTGTTTAGTGCATGCGCACTAGAAATTCCAATTTTCCAAATAATTCGAACGTAACCATTCCGAGACGTCGAAATAAAGGACGTGTTCCAAACGTAGCGATACGCCGAGCTTCGTACTATCGTTGCTCCAATTTGCAGGACGTACTATTGAATAGCTACGTCCGTACACCCACTAAATGGTACCGGAGAAGCTGCATTTTACAGAAATTAATGCGGATCATTTTGAGATTAAAACAAATTTGTTACAATTGGTTCAAGCGAACCCGTTTCACGGTTTAGAAAACGAAAATCCTCATGCTCATATCAATAGTTTCAAAAGGATTACCTCGACTTTACGATTTAGGAATGTGCCTAACGATGTGATTAAGCTTATGATGTTTCCATATTCGCTCGAGGGAGCCGCTAAAACTTGGTACGAGAAAGAACCACCAAATTCAATCTTGACTTGGGAGGATCTCGTGACCAAATTTGTGAATCAATTTTTCCCTCCTTCGAAAACCACTCACTTAAAGAATGAAATTTCTCGATTTACACAAAAATTTGAGGAGACTTTTAGTGAAGCGTGGGAACGATTTAAGGAGTTGCTTAGAGCTTGTCCCCATCACGGATTTACGGAGTTAACTCAAGTTGATACCTTTTATAACGGTTTAAACGAGAATGAACAAGACTCCTTAAATGCCGCGGCGGGTGGAAATCTTTTGAGTAAGACGACTAGAGAGGCTTTAAACATAATTGAGAATAAATCAAAAGTTCGTTATTCACGAAATAGATCAAATGCTTCTAGGATGAATGCTACTTCTAGTAAAACGGATGAGAGAATTGATAAGCTTGCGGATCAACTTTCGACCTTAGTCGAGATTGTTTCTAAGAAAGTTGTCACTCCCGCTCCGGTTAAAGCGGTTGAGGAAACTTGCGTTACTTGTGGTGGTGCCCATTCTTGGTATAATTGTCCGGCTACCGATAACAATCAGGCTAGTGTTTGTGCGACTATGGGTACTTACAATCAAGTTAACCCTCCGAACCGTGTTAGTAATCAAATGGCACCACCAGGTTTTGCTCTGGTGCAAAACAATGGTCAAAATAGGTTTAATCAGAATCAAGTTCAAGGGAATAATTTTAATCGGGGAAATAATTTTCATGTTAATCAAGGTTTTCAAGCTCAAAATAATCATGCTCCAAATTTTCAAAACCAAGGATTTCAAAACCAACCTTTTCAAGTGCCTAATAATCAAGTTCAACAAGAGATTTCAAATGATTTTTCAAATTACAAGAGGAATAATGATCAAATGTTGAGGAACATGCAAAATCAAATCAACTCGTTGAAAGGAGACCTTAAGAATGAAATTCAAAACATGATAAAATCTCAACAAGCCGTTATGATGAATCAACAAACTACCCTTTAAAATAATTTGCAAAACATGATTTGTGGATTGTTTCAAAACCAAGCCTCAACTTCGGGTACTCTTCCGAGTAATACCATTCCAAACCCGAAGGGTGAGATGAAAGCGATCACTACTCGAAGTGGTGTTGCTTACGAGGGACCCTCGATTCCTACTAATCCTCTTCTTAGAAAGGTAGTGGAACGAGAAACCGAGGAGACAACGGATAAAGAGCAAATAAATTTCCAAAGAAGTATCGCTCAAATCCCACCTCCGGTTATCCCCATTTCTATTCCGAAACCCGATGTTCCAAAGACTTTACCTAAAACCACTCCCATTCCAGAACCCGATGTTCCGAAGAGTTTACCTAAGCAAAATATTCCATATCCTTCACGACGTGATGATCAAAAGTCTCGTGACAAAGCTTCGAATCAAATGGAGAATATCTTTCAAATCTTTCAAGATTTGCGCTTCGACATTAGTTTCGCGGATGCTTTACTTTTGATGCCAAGATTTACTCCTACGATTAAGAGTTTGCTCATAAATAAGGAAAAGTTGCTTGAGTTAGCTAAGATATCGTTGAACGAGAATTGCTCGGCAATGCTCCTCAAAAAGCTTCTCGAAAAGCTTGGAGATCCCGGCAAGTTTCTTATTCCAATTTCCAGGAATGGATGTATGTCATGCCTTGGCCGATCTTGGCGCGAGCATAAATCTTATGCCTCTTTCTATTTGGAAAAAACTTTCTCTGCCAAAACTTACACCAACTCGGATAACTTTAGAGTTATCGAACCAATCGATTACTCATCCTAAAGGACTCACCAAAGATATTTTTGTTAAAGTTAGGAATTTCCATTTTCCTATCGACTTTGTTGTTGTTGATTTTGAAGCCGATCCTAGAGTACCTCTTATACTTGGGAGATCCTTTTTAAGAACCAGTCGTGCTTTAATTGATGTATATGAAGGAGAGCTTGTTTTGAGGGACGGAAATGCACAAATAACTTTTCATGTCAATGGCACATCAAAACATCCTCAAAAGCATGAAAACGAGTCAATTAAATTGGTTAATGACGCATACAAGGATAGTTTTAAAAGGTTTACCAACAAACCCGCTCTAGTTTGCTTAACTCCACCGAAAGATGTCAACGATGAAAAAGAAAAGCAGGAAGTGAAGAATCTCACAGAGCTAACGGCTAAATGTCAAACTTGTATCACACCTTGTTTGGAGAATTTTAAAGTTATTTACAAGGAGAGCATTTTTCATTCAAACAACCACTTCAAGTTTCTTTGGTTTTTGCAATCACATCCACCTTACCGTCTATTGAGCCTAAGGATTCTCTAATAATGGGGGATGAGCACCTTAGTACTTTTAGTGCTGAGGAAATTATCCCAATCCCAAGAGAATCCGAGGATACATCCAGGAGTGATAGTAAGAACGTTTTACCTTCGTGTGATGATTTTTCTTCCATCAACGTTCAGTGATGATTCCATGACTTTCTCTAACCTTCTTTTCGAATTTGATGTCAATTTCAAAAACCCTCTTTTTGATGAAGTATTAGAGGACATCGAGTGCAAGGATTCTTATGATTCCAACCTTGATGAGTCGACTTTCCTAGTCACACCTCTTTCTGATTCTAACAAAGATAAGTGTCTTACTCCAGAAGACGACATTGAGATCCTACTCCACCATGATCCGTCAACTCCTTTGAAAAGCGTTGCTTCCATTCTCGAGGGATTCATCAATGATCCACCTTTTGAAGAAAATGATGATTTATTTGATTTGGAATGTAAAACGAATGATGAGGCTGAATTGTTTATGTTCATGGGCGATAATGATGAGATTGATGGCTTTCTAGCTATATTTTTTTTTGAAGTTCCTAGTATTATTATGGAGGTTATTATGACTTAGAAGGAGACGTATTATATCCTGAAAGATTGCTTAATGATGTATTTTTAGATCATAAACCACAACACATTGAGAATGAATCAGATCATGTTACTTTTTCTCCCAAGAGTGATCCTCTCCACCATGAGTTCACCGGTGAACTTATCACGATCCTCCAGAATTGTTAGAGAGCCACGAGGATTATATCAATCGAATGTCGTTGCTATGCGGTAATTCATCTTCCCGGTCACCAGAAAATTTTCATACAATTATCGAGTCTCTTCCCACATCTACTACTCTCGTTGAGGATAATGACTCCAATAGGGAAGAGATCTATATATTTTCCAGACCAGATGATTCGATACCACCGGGTGTTGAAAGTGATTTTGACTCGGAAGAGGACATTATTAACAACTTGCTTAATGATGATCCCATTCACGAATATGAGCATTTAACCTTCGACATAGAAACGATCGTGCCGTGATAATACAACTGTTGATGAGCTAATGAGATGAATGTTTTGACCCAGGGGGAGGTGAGATTAATGTTGGAGTTGACGATTCCTTCACATTTGTTACTCGGACTTTTCTTCCGTATCTCACTTACCCTGAGGTTTCTCCCTTACTTTCCTCACCAAAAATGAGGACACCATTTTTGACCCAGCATCTCCACTTAGAGCCGGTGGCCTCTCATCGGGATAGAACTTTCATGTGCTTAATGTTTGTCTAAACATTAATGGGAAAGCCCGATTGGAGATTTTCTCTCTCCATATACTCTCTCCAAGGACGAATGAATTCAGGGATCGAGTCAAGCTATGTGACTCGGTTACCAAAAACAAAGCGCTTCGTGGGAGGCACCCCATGCTTATCTATTTTCTATTTTCTTTCTTATTTCTGTTGTGATGTGAGGAGGCTTGTACTCTTCCGATTCTTGTTGTGTTTGTACTTGAGATTGTTTGCAGGATTGACCCAGAATTTCTAAAGACTCTCGGTGTCGGTGTTGTTTTGTTCTCGATCCATCGAGCTTCATGGCCTTTGCTTGCCTTTTGTTTGGGGAAATCCGTTATCCTAAAGTTATTATCGACTAACATTTAATCTTGTAGAATACTTATAACGGTATAAGAGTTTTTGTAATACTTTCTTCAGACTTGAGTTATGCATTCGACCTTTTTGAGTTATAGTATGGGGTTTTTAAGTCTTAGGCTAGGAAACATTGAGGACAATGTTTGATTTTAGTATGGGGTACTATATCTAAGATATGATCTTTGCCTACTTTTGCCCGTTGTTCTCACGTACCCCGTTTTCCCACCAAAATTTTCAAAAAAATGAATTTTTTTAAAATTTTCAAAAATAAAATAAGTGTTTTTGTCACAATTTTAACTTTTTTAAAAAATTTCAAAGATAAAATAAGTGTTTTGTCACAATTTGACTTTCCTGCTATGTAGAATAAGAATAAATTTTGACCCGATCAAGCGTGTTGAGCTCTAACTTGTTCTTTAACTTTTAGGCTAAGCGTACGCGGAAATTCGCGAAGAACGAAAAATGATAGAGTTAAGTATGATTGGGATGTTAAACAAAGATTAGTTGGAAATCTTAAGAGCTCATGTATGTAATTTGTGGCTTTTTCTCTCATAATCTCTTAACCGGATTAATAATACATGCTGTTTTTGGAGATTAAACTTAAATCAACAAATTTTATGTAGTATATAGCAAAAATTTGAGTCTTAGTTCAAACTTATACTTGAATTTTTCAAAAAGAAGTCTTCTAGAAAATATATATATAATAAGCTGTGGGCTGATAAAAGTTTACTACCTCTTGCCGGCTCACAACCGATGTGGTAGTCTTCTAAAGAAACCCCATAGTAAGAATAAAAATCCAAGACTGATAAAGGATCTTGCCGGCTCACAAACCGATGTTGCAGCCTTCTAAAAGGTCGGGGGTTACAATTGCATAAATGTTTAATATTAAGTTTAAATTAATAAATAGATTTCTTTTTGTTAAATTCAAATACGCTTTTGAACTTTGACTATTCTATTTTAAAAGCTATGTATATACGGGAAACCTGAGAGTTTTTGAAACCTAAGGTCCATGAGTCCCAATACTAGTCTCTGTGGGGTGTCAAAAGCCTGGTCACGTAGCCGCAAGGTTGGGATGTGCCGAGATGAAAGTCGCTACATGGGATGATCTCGTCTTCAAACTCATTATTCTCGGGTGGAACGTGAAGCATAGTATTTTGCAAAATGTTAATCCACGGTTGATATTCAAAATAGCACATTCACCTAAGATATAATAATTATCAGGAGTGAAAAGTTCACAAGTTGCAAATATGAGTAGTGTTAGCATCTTTACTGATATTTAGCGGTGATTTCATTTTTAAGCTTGGTTTGGAGCAAGTGAAAAGTCAGGGACGATGAATTTATCCTTTTTGGGGCATTCTCGGATCGAAATGCATCTTGTTCTATGATCCCTAACAATTATGGAAATAACGAAAGTCAGAATATTTTAGGTAAAAAAACAAGAAAAAGAAAAAGTTTTGAAAAAGGGAAAATGGGTGTTTTAAAGCTTGTCATTTCTTAGCTCTCTCCACAAAAGTCTTTGCTACTTTTCAAAGATTTAGTTTTGGGAAGTTTTGAGATATTTGGTTTTAGGGCATATAATATTGCGTGAGGACACGACAATCACTTAGTTTGGGGAATTTTGATATGTGAGAAATCAGATATCATTTTTGTATCAAAACAAACCCTAAAATGATGAAATTATGCAAAATTATGCTTGTATTTGTGTATTTTGTCGTTTGTGGATGTGTAGGTACGGATATTGAAAATATCACAAGAAAACGGTACGGTCAAAGCCGGACAAACACAGACACGGGAATGGAAAAGAGTGTACAAGAGCCGGAAGAATGCTTTCAAAGTCAAACATTGGTCAACCAAAGTCAACCATATGAAGACAAAATCAAAAAATTACCAAAACAGTCCCTCTAGAAACCAAAATTGCCAAAAAATGGTCCCTAAGTCCTAACGGTGTTAACTATTTATTTTATTATGATTTAACACCGTTAACTCTTATATAAACCAAATCCAAAACCTGTTATCCCTTACCTGGCCCAAAACCCTTTATAAGCCCAAAGTCAAACGAGTTATAACCCCGGGTCAAAAGAAAAGTCAAACACACCTCTTTTATACAAGTTTTTACGCGCGAAAATTTGTTGTTACTATTCATCTTCTTCTTCGATTTACCTCAGGCTCAAAACAAAGGGTAAATGAAAATTAAGGACGTGGCCATGTAATTCAAGTACCAAAGGACATGATGGCAGAGTTACACATCACCAAGCGCTTCCATTGGTGGAAACCCACAAGGAGAATGCCACGCGGATGAAGAAAACACACTAAGGACTAGTATTTTGCGTTAAAAGACTTGAAAAAGAAGCACAATGGCTCTGACACACGGAATGTCACGTTGGCAATCTGTGTGCTCACCAAAGTGATCCAATGGACTCAAATTATGACTCACATGATTGGAATAGATTCATGGGAAGGATTTCTTAGGAGCGTCTATAAACTCAGGACCTAGAAGCTTCTCTGAAGGCTATATAAAGCCTCTCACATTCACACACGGGAATATCTAGTTTTTTTTAGCTTTTAAAATTTTTAGTTAAATTGTAATTTTTAGCTTTCAAAATTTAAGCTTAAGTAGTGTAACTTTTCCAACTTATTGTACTCTTACTTTCACATTATTGTAATCAGTTTTAATGTTAATGAAATCCTTCCTTTGTTTTTTACCTAATTACGTTTTACTTACAAGTTTTTAACTCCTCAATTTTCATGTTACTGTTTCAAAGCTCCTATTAAGCTCATACAAGCTCTTTGAGTCTCTATGATCAAATTGAGCTCTAATAAGCATCTAATCTATTTAAACTACTTAAAATCACTCAAATACCGTGCTAAATGGATTTTGAGGCTTTTGGATGATAAGCTTACAATAGAAGAGCTTATGGGACCTTACTAGCTTTATCTTGTGATAAGCTAGAGCTGTTGAAAGCTCTTTTGAGCACTATTGCCTTTTTTTAGCTAAAGCTTTTGTAAGTATCCTTTAATTTCCAAGTATCTTAGCTTTAATTTTGCATATGCTTATATTCTACTTATAGTCTAGCTTATTTGTGCTTAATTCTGTCTATTTGTGCTTATTAAATATGTTTGATATCTGTTTTTAAGTTTTATGCATAGAATCTTAGATTTCTTAGTTTAAAATCTTAAAACTGTTCAAAAAATCAAAATATTAGCATAGTTCTTAGTTTTTGTCTCTGCTTATGTGTTTATTAATATAAGATCTTAGGTTTTGTCATAAGCTATATGTTATCTTGTATTAAAGTTTTGCTCTTACAAAAGCTTTTTTTCATAAGCCAAAAGGTTTTTAAGTCTAGTTAAAGGGGTGTTTGGCATAGCAGTATTAACCACAAGTTAATACTGCTAGTGGCCAATTGGTCTTAAGATTTTGATTTAATCTTCTCATTTAAGTCTTTTAGTGCTAGATTTATAGGCTAGGTTAGGTCAAATTAGTTTTTCATAAAATATTAGTTTAAATCTGTTAAGAGTAATTTGCATTTTTAGTTTCTAATGTTAATGCTTAATTTGTCCTTAGGATTTGTCTTTTAAGTGCATAGGATCAAGTTCATTTAGCCGCACTTAGTATTCCGTGATTTGGGTGTCATATGCTTTCTGAAGGTTTAAATTGTAATTATTCATTTTTAAAATATAATTTTGTAAGCTAGTTAAAATAATTTTAGCTTTTCAAATTTCTTGCACATGTATATATATAATGTAGTTTAAGTGTGTTTCGAACTTGATCTTGCTTATTAAGTGATTAGGTTATATGTTTTTAGCTTTTAAATAAGCACTTTGTCTTTTCAATTTCAAAAACTCAGCAAGTTCTGAGTGTTTTAAGCTGTTTTTCAATAACTTTTTCAATAAGACTATTGCTTTATTCAAATTCTTGTTCCAAAAGTTATTTTTGGAAGCTTATTAGTTGTATAGTAAGCTTGCATAAGTCATTTCCTCACAAGGATCCAAGAGCTTATCTAAAAATAAGCTCAAAGGTCCCTGCAGGGACTGTTTGGCTCTAAATTTTGTTAAGTGCTTATTAGATTTTTTATAGCTTATTGCCTTAAATTTTTGTCAAAATTCTATATTAGCAAGTTAATTAGGTTAGAATTAAGTATTCCTTAGCTTGTTTAGTTCAGTTATAGCTTATTTTAGCTTTTCATTAAAAATCCAAAAATATTAAGTCAGTAGCCTGTAGCTTTTTCATAGTGCTTTTTCTTTGCTTATCTGTTTTTCAAAATGAATTTTGTTTGCAATTCTAAGTAGCTTACTAGTTGTGCTTTAAGTAGGTAATAAGTTTCTTGGGCCTAAGGATCCATTTATAAGCTTAATTTTAAGCTCAAAGTCTACCTAGGGATGTTTGGTAGTTTTCATAAGAACTTATTGTGATTTTCAGCTTATTGTTTTTTATTCTATGCTTGTTTTTGAGTTAACTTAGCTTATTAGGTTAGGTTTAGTGTAAGAGTAGCTTATTAAGTCTTAGGTTAGCTTATTTCATGATTTCAAGTTCTTAAGTTCTATATAAAAGCTAAAAAGGATGTTTAACATTTTTTTTGTATTTTCAGTTATTTTCTAGCTTATTTAGGGCTTTTCATAAAAAGTTTCTTTTATTAAAAATACTTATTTTCAGCTTTTCTAAAACTTTGCTTTTATAAGTTTTCCAGAAATAAAAAAAATAGAAGGCGGAAATCGGGGGTGAGCAAGACTCGAACCCTCGACCTCAACACCCTCTACCCTTTTATATCAACACACACCACACCTCACTACCAACGCGCCCTGGGGTCTTTTTTGTTAAACCTTTACAACATTTAATTCTTATACACATTTTACCCATTTTAGCTTATAAGCTTATTTCGTAGCTTATTCGTTAAGCTGTGACCACAAGCTTATTTTTCCTAGGTTCTATTTAGTTCAAGCTATTTTCTTTATTTTTTCTAAGATTTTTATAATTAGTTTAGTATTTTTAAACTTTTATTTTTATTAAAAACTTTAAAAAATCATAAAAAATTGAAAAAATAATCAAAAAAGTATAATTCTTTTTTAGAAAATTTTCTTTTATCATATAGTTTCTAGGAATAATAGTTTTGTTTTCGTAGGGTTAAAATTGCAAAATTTCTATTTTTAAAGAACGAGATTCGTTCCCGTTCAAGTTTTTCGTGTTTTTAAGCTCATTTCAATTCTGTTTTTGTTCTAGTTTTCTTTAAACTTACTTTTTAGTCAATTAGAG